>JAVYIG010010443.1:42500-69197 GCA_035222895.1 Strongylocentrotus droebachiensis | reverse complement strand
CCTGTTGTAAAAATCAACCAAACTAATTTTTTTTTTTTACTAAACTTCCAGGTACCCCGGATTGACACTTGGAAAGGGCATCACATACTCTGCAAATGCATATGACAAAGGAAAGGAATTAAGAAAGGTAAGTTCATACATTCAACCAGTATTATGTGAGGTAATACTCTAACCGTTATTATCTGTAAGGTTTTATATTCACAAAGTTCGCATATGACTGCAGGGTAGAAAATTTTACAAAACTCAAAAATGAGCTGGCAATGCTTGTGCAAACATTTATTATAAGTACCGGTAGCTTAATTCAATCTTCACAAAAAACTGCCACTCTAAAAATGTCTGTTTCTCTGTCAGAAAATGTCTGTACTGCGTACGCAAAAATGTCATCTTACATACAATATCAGAATGAATAGAGCCAAGATGTTCATCGATTTATATGTATGCAGGACTGACTCATCAACCTCAATGTTTTTTATTTTTATCTAAACAGAAAAGCTTAGAACAACATAAGAGTTCCATGAAGGGTGGAGCGTTTCGTCTTAACATGCATCCTAAGGCTTTGTTTGATGCTAACCCCTACGAACACGACAGACCGCTGCCTCCAGTCAAAGCTAAGCTCGCAACCAAAAAGATCTCAACCCCATTCAAACCAAGCCATCCTGCTAAGATCATCGGTGGGGCAAAGGCTGGAACCTTTGACCCTTACCCCTCACATTCCAATGACCCGTATCGTCTTAAGGTCAAGAAGGGGCCGCCTCCTACGAACAGCACTGGCAAGATATTCACACCATCACCGGGCCCCAAGTCTGCACCTACAACATCTATCATCAACCAAAACGTTATCAGGTAAGTCTATCCTACAATCCACCTGTCATTTGTCTTTTTAATTCAATGTATTTTTTCGTCCACTGTTTGTTCAAAATGGATGTTTGTTTCACTCACATGTAAAATAAAGGCTCAGACATACCGTAGTTTACAGTGTACAGAAATAGGATACAACACATTAATACATTTGGTTATGACAAAATAATAATTGTATATAATATTGATTTTTCGTATGGTTGTTTTGTTTATAAATTATTGAATCTTTTTTTTATTGTGGTTTAAGTACAGTCATCTCCATTGTATTCATAATTTTCTAATACCTCTCTACTTACCGTTCATTTTGCAGAACCATGAACAGCACAAACTACAGATCGATTGGAACAACATTAGCGTGATCATCATCAAGATTTTGCAATCACACTGGAAACAGAGTGTGAAATATGAACAATGGTGTATTCAGACTCTGTGATGAATGAAGAACACTGAAGAACGTAGCTTTTTACTCGTGTGAAGATTCATTCTTTTAAAGCACTGGAATAAAACAGTTTTCAGCAGAAGATATCCAGCGGACTATTTGGATCATTTATCCTGTGATGAAGATTCCATTCAACTTGTAAGGTTTTGTGATATACATGTACTATCAACCTACCATTAACTACAAAGTAATGTATGTCTTAAAAGAATCATGTTGAAGAAGAAATTAATGCAGCAATAGATATTTTAAGAATCCACCTTTTGTTGTTATTTTGAGCTACATGTACATGTCCGTCCGTTTAAGGGGTATTATGTGTGGAATCTTAGCCTTTGTGTCTTCTTCGAGATTTTGTAAATAACTCAAGTTCAGAAATAGTAAAATATTATGGCCTATTTGTAAATATTTATATATATGAAGGATAGATTAAAAGGAAATAAATTGAGCACCTTTCACAAGTTTAATCATTCGAATTGAAGTAATACCATGTGTTTCTACATTTATGCAGCAGGACTGTTAAAGCTTGCAGCCATGGAGGGCCGGTATTCTAACAACTATTCTCTGTTAATTGAGGGTTTTTTAACACATATAAATTGCTTGGTATCATTGATACGTTTCATTGGAGCTTGCATGGATCTTTTCTTTTTTCTGCAAATGATATGTATAGATCTGATTAGTACCTCATTGAGAATGTATATTTGTTAGGAAAATGAAAAGATCTCTCACTTAAATGGGACATAAATAGTTTTCAGGAGACAGGCCCAGATCATTAATTTTGTGTTGAGGTTATTTGAAACAATTCTTGCAGACAAAACGTGGTGTCCAGACAGAATAGGGGGGGGGGGGGGGTACTGACCAAGACAATGAGATGGGCGATGTATGTATAAAAAGGATTAGAACCACCTTTCAGAGGACATGATTTTGCTTTTCTAAAAGAAATCAAAACAGTACACAAATACAGAATTGTACACTTTCATCAGTTTTAAAAGAAATTTATTATACGCAAGATATCAACGATGTCAATTATTCAATCCGTCCAAAGTACAGGAGCATGTTTCTCTTTGAAATAGTAATGGTTGCTACTATTGTATTCTAAAATTGCTTCTTATTGAATCATCTTTCAGAAAGTGCTCTAAATGGAAGTCTTTGTAATAAATGACAACTTTATATACAAATAATTTGTGTACATACATATATCCTTATTTCACCACATGAATTTACAAGAAACTACTGATATGAATAATTTATTTCAAATTTAACATTTTAAATTTTCCATATCATCTTTTGCTTCTTTGTAACTTTCAATTTATCCCGACAAAGATCTATGTTACCATCAAAACTTATGTATAGAGATAAATAGGGAAGTGGATGGAAGAGAGAGGGTGAGAGAGAGAGGGTGAGAGAGAGAGAGAGAGGGGGAGGGAGGGGGAGGGAGAGAGAGAGAGAGGGGGAGGGAGAGAGAAAGAGAGAGTGAGCTTGGCCATCAAAGTATTCCTTCCTAAATTCCTTCGTATAATATGGTCAGTTGGTAATTACACATTTTTCCAAATAAAAAAATTATACTAAAAATTGATCGACTTCACCAAGCAAAATAATGCTTATACATACATAGAAAAGGGAATATAGCAATATATTCATATACATACTAGGGTAATAGTACTGGAAATCAATAAAACTATTACAGTATTAAGAATTGGGAGATAAGTTTCTCATGGAATACAACACAATAGTAATTACATTACCTCCAAATAACTAAGAAATAAAAACAGCATATCCTACATTTTTCATTTAATCACTTCCAAGTGAGTTGATATTTTGTCATTAACTTTCAAATTCCATAACATCTCAAAATTATTTCAGGACTATTAGCCCACATTAAGTAATCGTCCTCAGTAAATTCTACTGTTCTAACACTTTTTTCCTAAAGAGTTGTGACTTTTTAAGTTTATGTTAAGTGCGAGAATGCGTTTTTGCAAATGTGTATCAATCAGATCTCACGATTTACACGTACTTGTATACCTCGGGACTGACCTTTGACCTTTAACATCATTTAGACGACTCGGGCAGACCACTATGAGACTTGCCCATCTTATAAAGAGATGATATTAATTGCAACTTATTTGCGATTGATGCAACTACATGTATGTACATAACAGATAGGAGACTGCAAACTTGCGATTGATTCTGATCAATCACAACTCTTTATGAGACAGCTAGGCCCTGGGAGGATAAAAAGCACACCAGCTCAACCTGCATATGCATATGTAATTGGGTTTATACTGACACTTATAAATCAGGGCCACCTCTTATAAAGAATTGGAATTAATCCAAATCAATCTCAAGTCCTCTAATCAATCACAAGTGTGCAGTCTCTTATGATAAGTCTTATCTCTTATTTACATAGCTGCCATTAAGCTGCAATTGATCTCAATACCAAATAAGTTGCAATTAATCGCAACTGTTTATAAGATGGGCCTGATTATTTACGTCTATGAGCCAACCTGTGACATCAACATCTGAAAAACGTAACTTTAAAATCTGGGTCTATCCGAATCGGGTTGTAGAGAAGACAGAGAGCTGACTGTGTTAATGTACCACTGCACCGACTCACATCTCCCTGCCTTCTTCCCATTTCAAGAAAAGCACACCTTATGTATATATTCTCTTCAATAGATAATATTGCACATGTAACTCATATAGAATGGTACTACCCCCTTTCACATTGAGCTTGCATATTCATCACCTGCTCAGTTCATACGTAAACAGTATTCTTACATAAACTCAACTTATTAATAATAACTGACTCAATGTGAATTATACCACAACAAAAATCATATTTCTCAGAATTAGTAAAATATCCCCTTTCTAACTAAAAATTACATCAAATACCGGTAATATCATATCTGTCAGAAACACATATGAAGCTAATCACTATGGCATAAGAAAAGACATTCATGGCAAACAAAAATGCAAATAAATACTTGTGACCCTATCATAATATTATACTGTTTAGCCATGTATAAATTACATGGATATCCTTTTCTCTTCAAAGCACTTTAAAAGTAGTTACATTTCAAACATCAAATTACCCCTGTGTGAACATTTCCAGAAGTGTTGCATGCACAATCTGCAGCATCAAGTCAAATGACTGAGATTGGTCTTATAAATAATACTATGACTAACAGCAACTAGATGTCCAAATGGGCTGATCAATTTCAGCATTTCTATTATCCTCATAATACATTATTAGTTCACCAACACATGACCAAATCGTTTTTGTCGCTATAAAACTTTTTCCAAGCTACAAGTATTTCCCCATCTAACTTGTCACTCTTTCCTCTCTCAGGTAAGAAGTGTCTCTTCTATGTTCTGTCCATCTAATGTGTTGTTGTATTGCAATGAATAAAATGTATCATCTGATTCATTCCAATCATGTATCAAAATCTAGTTCTTCTAGAAACTTGTCAATATCGATGTCTAACGTCTTCTTGGCTTTCACTCCCTTGGTCCCTCCGTTTGATATCATTTTGCCATCTGTCACACCGGTCTCAATCTCCTTTTCTGGTTCATGTTTATAAGGTAGCTGCCCATTGGCTAAGGAAGAGCCATTTGTCCTTGAACTGGATGGAAGACCTGTTCTGGTTGGTTCATGTCGAGATGGAATGGTAGTTGAGTTTGATGAGCCTATTGATTGTGATGCTGGTAGCTTTGCTGGAGATGATTGTGGTGTGATTGTGATAGGCTCGGAGGGAGAATCAGCAGATACAAAGTCAGCTTCCCACTCAACATCAGAGTCATCGTCGTCATGGTGATCAGATGACTTAGATCCTGGTTTTATGTAATGCGACATCTTTCCTGAGGCTGTTAACAAATTAAAGAAAATCATGATAATTCACATCAGGACAACATAATGATGTAAAATATGCAAGATGATTTAATAAATTGCAATTGGTAGTACTCTGTTAAGTACAAGTCATGAAGTGATTCAGACATATATATGGGGGCATACATGTGTCACAAAATAATAAAGTAAATGGACATATTTATACATGGAAAATACATAGAGGTGTCAATTGAATACATGCATGTATACATTTTGATTTTGAAATAAATATAGGGAATTTATCCTTATATGAGTCGATAGGTAATTGCTTTTATGATGAATACTAAATCAAAGAGAATTAAAAAAACAAGCCTTATAATTCTAATGGTGAAGAATTTGGAGCATTAATTTCTAGGCCATCTCCCCCCCCCCCCCCCAAAAAAAAATGTCCTAGTAAGAAGAATCATCGTTTGATTTGTATGTATAATATGAGTTAGTATGAGAAATAAGTATACCTTCTGTTCCCTCCTCCTCCTCCTTTACATCATTCTGCCCCACTCCCTGGGGAGCCCTTCGACTAGCCTCATGTACCACATCAGGCTTGTTAGGTACCTGCTCTATGACAACCTGCCCCGATCCATCCACTAGCCCCTGGTTTCTATCATCCGATGATCCTAATTTACCTCCTTGTGTTTTTAGGCTATTGAACTGGCCAGACGGTGTGTCGTGCTGGACGACACTTGTCTTAGGGCTTGCCAAACTAGGACTAGAACTCGTCACCACTGAGCTTTGTAAATTGGTTTTTGCACTACCAGAAGATGTTGGGTTTACAGACTGATAGGAAGTAGGGGTAGAGGCTTGGACCATGGGGCTAGTCTTGGGGCTGGTTGGCTGTTTGGTAACAGCTTGATTAGTGGTGGTGGTGGTAGTTGTGTTGGTGTTCAACATAGAAGCCACTGCATGCAAAAATAAAATCACAGGCACACAACTTACACATATATCACAAAATAATACAACAAGCAAATCAATCAAGCAAATTAATAAAGTAGATGTAAAATAAGTGCATACAACAGGGTGGTCTACAGAAAAATATTCAAACGTGTAGTCTGGAATGCTGAAGAAAAAGTAATTGATTGTATGAGAAGCACAAAGCTCCTTGTGCCAAGCTCAAAGGCTTGCTTGAGGGTTCTAAGGTTGTAAGATGCACTCTAGTGCTATCTGATCTATGTTTTGAAGCATTTTCAGACAAATTTTATGACTATAATTTCATAATTTTAGATACTGGTAAGAATGAATGTCATCCTGTAGCTGATTTTCAAACCTCTAATTTAACAATTCAAACCCGTTGCAGTCTATGTTTAAAATCCTTATGGACCACCCTCATGTTATACAACACTTTACATGAATGTCTTTAAATGTATTGTAAGTTACGAGATCGAATGTGGAGCTACCCTTCCTTGTCTCTTGCACTGAATGGAAAACCCAGGGCTAAAGTGACAACAACGGGTACAAGACTATTCTAAAGGTACACAGTCCTACTGTAGGATTATTGTAATCTTATTGTAAATACATTTGAGTCATATATACATGTAGTTGTACATGTTAACATGTTCTATATCAGTATTGTAGAATGTATAGGGTTTTACACCTGAGCCATCTGGCCTTGGCTACTTTGAATAGTATTCACTGTTTTCATCTACTGGTACCAGTACACCGGTACCATGCATGACACTCTGAACCTGAACCTTGAATATTCTTTTTCTAACATGGAATTATCAACACATGAATTTTTACCCCGGTATCCGAGCATGAAATATGGCTGAATGAACGTATCTACAGAAATGATGATTAAATTACAGCGACAGAACCTACTAACTGTGCAGACAACAAAGTGGAAGAGCAAAATATACTAGTAACACTAAATCTAGAGAATTAATCCAAAAACGTGCTGAAAAAGTGAAAGAACACTGCACACATGTGGCCTAAAAACTCAAAATGTCTGGTAAATTAGTTACAAATTTAATATTTTGGGAGTACAATTTAGTATCAGCCACAAAGTGTAATAAAATAATTAGAAAATGAATCTTAACTCACATAGAGCTCTATACAAACACTTGTTTGTAGGAAAGCTAAGTTGTATTTAAAAATGTTTTATGTTTGTCCCCTTTTCTATGTTTCAAGCTTCGGACAAAGCTAGAAAAGTAGTCATAATTAAAATAATATAATACTTGACTATAATAGTTTATTTATCAACAAATATGCACTGCAGCCCAGAGGCTGAACAGTCTATTGAAAAGATAATATTCAAAGGTATAATTTAATCCAATTTTGTTCTGGGAGATAAGTCTAGAGAGAAGTTATAATTACGTAGTAGCAGGATATACAGTGCGTCCCAGAAAAAAAAACCCCTGAGGATTATCAATGTTTTACCATAATTTGATCACATATTTGTAAAGCTTAGAACCTCCTCTTTCATTTGATGCAACTCATATGATACATATTTCGCGCATGAATGATAAAAAACAATTTGAAGAGAGGGAACCAAAAAGTCCTATGGCCAACAATATCTGAATTTCAAAGAGAAAATCACATTTCTAGAAAGTTCATTTAATCAGGAACTAGATGGAATTCGACTGCGCGCAGTCGAAAATGATGCCTCCGTTATAGAGCAATTTTACAAACCAAAACAGAAAAAAAAAATTGAATTCACGTTCAATGGTAATCCATTGACAGGTTCTCAGAATATTGTGATTACAAGCAATTTCTCATATACATATATGACCCTTTGATCTTTGACCTCATGACCATAAAATCTACTCAGTTCATTGGCTCTGCAAGATGTTCTGAGTTAAACAGTAATCCATCTGTCAGTTCTAATGAGAATGCGTTCACAAGCTATTTTTGCATACATAATGGGCCCATGACCTTTGACCTTATGAACCAAGAATCTACTCAGTTCATTGGCTCTGCAAGTAACAAACATGACCTAATTTTGGCATGAATCCATCAATCGGTTCTTGAGATAACGCGATCACAAGCTGTTTTTGCATTCATAATGTGCGCTGTGGCCTTTGACCTTTGACCTACGTGCTCCAAAATCTAATCAGATTGTCTTCCTATGGTGATACACACTATCATTAAGTTTGAAGTTTAAATCTCCAGTGGTTCTTGAGATATTATGATAACAATCTCAATGTATGGAATTTCATAAGTTGACCTCTATGACCCTTGACCTTTGACCTACGTGCTCCAAAATCTAATCAGATCGTCTTCCTATGGTGATACATACTATCCTTAAGTTTGAAGTTTTTACATCTCCAGTGGTTCTTGAGATATCATAACAATCTCAATGTATGGAATTTCATAAGTTGACCTCTATGACCCTTGACCTTTGACCTACGTGCTCCAAAATGTAAACAGATTGTTTTCCTATAGTGATACACACTATCACTAAGTTTGAAGTTTAAATCTCCAGTGGTTCTTGAGATATCATGATAACAATCTCAGTGTATGGAATTTCATAAGTTGACCTCTGTGACCCTTGACCTTTGACATACGTGCTCCAAAATCTAATCAGATCGTCTTCCTATGGTGATACATACTATCCTTAAGTTTGAAGTTTAAATCTCAAATGGTTCTTGAGATATCGCGCTAACAAACTCAATACAAGGAATTTCATAAGTTGACCTCTGTGACCTGTGACCTTTGACCTACGTACTCCAAAATCTAATCAGATCGTCTTCCTATGGCGATAAATACTATTCCCGAGTCTTAAGTTTAAATCTTAAATGGTTCTTGAGATATTGTGATAACGGTCAAACGGGACGGACGGACGGACGTACGGACGGACGGACGTACGGACGGACGTACGGACGTACGGACGGACGGACGTACGGACGGACAACCCGAAAACATGATGCCTCCGGCACCACCTTCGGTGGCGGAGGCATAAAAATGAGCCAGGTATAACAAAATTCTATTTGTTTAAAGTAATGCTTGCATTTCCATAATTTTATTAAACAATTTTTTTTCCACTGGCTACCTGCTGTAGCAACAAACAAAGTTGCCAAAAGACTTTATGCATGGCTGATCGTCAACAAAAAACGAAGTGGTGAGTAAAAATGATAAAAGCTAATTGCTGGTAAATTACATTTTCATTTCCTATTTGACCATGGGCTTTCTGGCGTCGCTTCTTTGATCACGAGGTACCAGCCAAATCAACTACCGTATGTGGCGGAACATCAGAAAATACTAAGAGGAGGGTACTAGCCTGAATCTGAACAAGGGCAGGTCGGGGAGAAGGAGGACGGTAAGATCCCAAACAACATCATCAACGTACATCGCATACTAGAAGAGAACCAAAGGTTCAACTATTTAGAGGAACATTAGAAAATACCAACAGGAGGGTACTAGCCTGAATCTGAACAAGGGCAGGTCGGGGAGAAGGAGGACAGTAACATCAACAACGTACAAAGCATGCTGGCAGAGAACCCAAGGGTATCCGCCAGAAGGAACGGCATGGGGATATCAAAGTCATCATTCCAACGCATCGTCAGGAACGATATCCGGAGGTATCCCTACCGAATGATGTGCCGTCATCAACTTTTGCCTGGAGACCAACCGAGAAGACTCTGATACTGCGAATGGCTGCTAGAGACAGGCCCAATGTTCGGGGACGAGGCAGCATTCTTCATGTATGGTCGGTTAAACAGCCACAACGTGCGCCAGTATGCCCCTGCTCACGAACCCCCACCATTCCACTTCGATAGCAACATCTCACGGGAAAAGGTGTCCGTCTGAATGGGAATGTGTAGGAATGGCGCGATGATTAGCCCATTTTTCTTTGACGGCAATCTTAACGGAGACAGCTACCTGCGAATCCTCAACGAAGAGATCATTCCGCAGTCAGAAACGCTCTTCCCGCACCAGGTTGATGGCAGCTTCAGGAAGTTCAGGGATATTTGATGAATACAGGATGGAGCCCCAGCCCATCGCAAAATCATTGTCAGGGATATGCTTGCGGAGCTCTTCAACGAAAAGGTAGGCCTCCCTAATCGGCCGATCTCACGCCATGCGACTTCTTTCTGTGGGGCTACCTGAAGAGCAAGGTGTTCACAAGCCCACTGCATGACCTGGGAGATCTGCGAAGGAAAATCGTTGCACCTATACAAGGCTCTTTAGGAGAGGGCTAAATATTCCTTGGAAAGAATATAAGATCAAAACCCAGATATATATATGACAAGATACTCCCTGGTCACTGCTATAGAGCTTAAGACCAGGTTTGTGTCAGATCATTCAGATGTCATCTGCTGGAGGCATCCATACCCAAAAAGGCACCAACAACCTCTAAAATAACTGCAAACAATCTCAATTTTGAGATTAAAGACATTCCTGAGATCGTGATTGAAAGGGGCTAGGTCAAGGTGGCATGACTGGTGTCCAAGAGTGAACTCCATCCCGGCTGCGGCCATCACATGAAGATCATAAGGTGAATCTTATTTCCTATGCCTCTAAACATAAAGCACATACATACTGCACAAAGTGGGGCACACACTGATGTGAAACAACTTGCACATTTACTTGCCAACAAAAATTCCACCTTAAGCCATGCCTTCACAAATTCACAGATCAAAATCAACAGAAAACAACAAAAAATGTTTATCTGTTAAAACACTTAACTAGGAAAACAAAAACTATTCAGTGAAGAAAAACAAATCAAAGAATAATACTATTTACAAGTCTTTCTTTAGTGTCTAAGTAGCATATTCTAGGGAACACTTAAAAAGCAGCTACATGTACATGTACATATCCACATGGGAAACACTATGTACTGTAGCAATGATTGACATTGAGGACAGAGTTTACCTGCATATAAACCTTTGCATAGAAATTTGTGTCAGTCTTCTGCAATGGAAGAGAGGTGTACGATTTCAAAGCCAGATTATATTACAGGAAGTACCATGATTACTTGGATTATAAGAGATAAATTTACCAGGGGCACCGTATAATGCACCTGTCAATTGTATGACCCACCCCATGAACCCCGGGGAAGGTGCGTCATGGTTGGGTCATTTACCATCAAGGTGTGACTCAGGGTACCGTCATTTTACTCCTATGGTCAGTCACAATATTGACGGTGGGGTGTGTCGATGTCAGTCACTTTACATAGGTGCGTCACTGAATAAAGTACAGTGTATTCACGGCCGCTAGTACTATTACTTACGATCATACTTATAATACGATCTTCAAATTGATTTGTAATTGGCACTTAAATTTGTACTACTAACTTTCAGCTCAGCACTCGACAAGCTACAGACAATTTTTTCGCATAGGAAAGCACATGTATGGCAGATCGCCATGCGCTTGGTTTTCTGTGGGTTCAATACGTAGTGATCGGACTGAAGTAAGCGGCGTTTTAAATGCGCTTTTACGTTCGCAGCATCTTACGTGCCTTGAAATGTGTATGTAAAAGCCAGACATTGCGCAGTGCAGCGAAACAAACTCATCCATGTGATGAGTGTGAGATCCAAGTGACGTACCGCTGTGCATCACCATCGCGCGCACTAAAAAGACTTGAAGAATTATGAAACAAATCTGACCGTACGTATTCTGTATTTTACTTTGATTTTGATAATAGATCTAGAGCGTATTAATGATAGATTTCAGAAAAGGGAATATTATATAAAAACAAGGGCATTTTATGGCAAAGCCCTGCACCACCATCCCAGTAGATCTATCGTAGATGTCTACTAGAAAACAGAAAACATTGTGCCGTGCACGGTGCAGGTGGGGGAACGGTATTGCAACAACAAACGAGTGCTCGTGCCTGGAAATGAGATTAGACCCCGATCGCAAATCAGGAAAAACATGTTCTGTATCATTTTGACCATGTCGAATGTGCGTCAAAATGACAGTCAAAATCAACAACTGGTGCGTCATAATTTTGACCGAGGTACCGTCATTGGTAGCCTGAAGTTCGTCATAGTTTTGCCGCATATGTGCGTCATGGTATAGTAAAATCCGACGCACATTAGACAAGTGACGCACCATCCCCGGGGTTCATGGGGTGGGTCATACAATTGACAGGTGCATAATGCACGGAGTACGTCATTGTATATGTGATAATTCTAAATAAACAGATTCATTCAATTACCCAGGGTAGCGTTTCCAGTGGTTTGGGATAGGATAGGAATCCTGCAAACATGACTATGATTTCTGTTCCCTACATGTACATTTTGAAATGTTTTTTTATTTCTTCTTCTTTTTCTATGCATCATTTAGACATTTAATGCTGGGTTAATGAGACTCTAGTGTTTCTACTTTTCCTCTGGGAGTCAGTATCATCCTCTTTCTTCTGTTTACACTAGATAGGGGCATTATAACTAATTTGAAGATTTTACATGGGCGTTACAAGTACTATAAGAAAACAAATGACATTGTGTGGATTATTGTCCATTTGTTTTGTAAAAAGCAAGAACTAATAAACAGTAGGTTTGCGGGTGCATCATGTGTGAGAGAGAGAGAGAGAGGTTTGAGGAGTCCTGAAAAGGACTCTGACTTGGTAATCTTTCTTGGAGGAGTGTAGTCCTGAAAAGGACTGTTTGTTATCTTTCTTAGCATATAGTTCTAAGGAGAACTATAGCGCTTGGAGAGGATGAGTGGCTCGACGTTTCGAACAGGTTGACTATCCGTCGTCAACGACGGATAGTCAACCTGTATGCTAAGAAAGATATCAAACAGTCCTTTTCAGGACTACACTCCTTCAAGAAATATTACCGAGTCAGAGTCCTTTTCAGGACTCCTCAAACCTCTCTCTCTCTCTCTCACACATGGTGCACCCGCAAACCTAGTACTGTATATCTACATCACCATGCAAGCCGACACTTACAAGCAGCAAGAACTAATAAATCATTAGCAAACCTGGTACAAAATAAAGGTATTTCTTATGACTTGCCAAGGACATCCTTTCACATTCGAATAACTACTCTATTCCAGGAACTGCGGGAGGTACAGCAGAGAAAATCTGAATATTTATTCTTACTTTCTATCTTATGTCTAGTTGTCTCTACTCTATTGTATCTTAGAAATGTATATATATAATATATATATATATTATCGGTAGTAATAATAATAACCACACAAAAAATAATACTAAGAAATTGAAGTAGAGATTCAATGGAATACAATTAAACAAATTGGGAGGAGTTAAAGATATTATAAGTATGCACGTAAACATTTATGCTATGCAATTTTGAAGAATGTTATGAGGGTACGGTTTCAATCATTTTAGGATAATCACAGATTGTGTAAGGTCCACTGACATTCAAGACATACAACATGAATGAATGCACAAATCAGTCTATACCAGTACAGGACAGTTGGTTGGAACGCAACCCAATGATAAACAAACAAACCAAAATAAAAACCAAAAAACAAGGAAATTATTTCCTAACAAACTGAATGATATAATGGTAGATACATGTACTTAGGCATACGGCAAGTTTTGCCATGTTTATCCTCAAAAAGGGTTTGACTCCCAAAAGTACCAAAATACTCTTAACACACTAAATCAGTGAAAAAGTAAGTATTTTCAGCTAGAAATAAATTCTAGTCGGATTATCACAACCTTAACACCCTGTGAGTGGCACTCAAGTGTATTTAACAGCTAAAATATGTTGCATAAAAATTATAATTTCTGAATAAAAGTATGAAGTAAACCATAAAGCAGATATCTAAAGGTAAATGTGAAATTGTACACCAAAACATTTACAAATACTGATAGAAATGAAATCCTTATTGTTAAATTTACACTAAAAAAAAAAGCACATCAAACTCTCACCTACACTGTACATGTATGAAACTTGTATAAATGTTATTTTTCTATTGAGGGGTTATATGGAAACATGGAAACAGTTTTCATGCAGTTAAGATCTATACGTACCACTAGCTCTGACAGTTTCTGACTTGGCTTTCACTGTGTCTAAGAACGCCTCAAAATCATCCTCGGTTGCTCTGTGCAGGAAATATAAATCATGAAAATGATAGAACTCTAAAGATGCTTTACAGTGTATTTCTTATTTGTTAATACATGTACTATACATTTCTGCTCATGTAAGTTATCAGAAGGAAATAGGTAAATGAAAACACTGAATTACAGAGTATACATATATTTCTGATGCTGATTAAAACTGCTAGCTTGAGATCACTTTAGAATGAGATCAAGAGTTTAAAAAAAAAAAAAATTATGATTACTGTATCCCAATCTGTCATTGTGTGCCTGCCTCCCAGCCCCCAGCCTGCCTCCCAGCCCCCAGCCTACCCCCCCCCCCCAACTCACCCTCCGCTCTCTCTCTCTTTCTTTCTCTTTATCTCTCTCTCTCTCTCTCTCATCCCTATCATGTCAACTTACACTTCCCAGTCTCCTGCGTCGTCTCCTAGCCATGCCTTGGTTGATCCATTGCTCTGCTGTGTTTTCAACCTTTTCTTCTCCATCTCAAGTAGCCTTGCCCTCTTAGTAGCCCGGGAGGACTCCTGTTTCGCTGCATTGTAAGCTTCTTCTTCTAAACGGGCATTTTCTTCCTGTAACTCTAACTACAAGTTTGATAAATGCAGAAGGAGGAGGAGGAGGAGGAGGAGGAGGAGGAGGAGGAGGAGGAGGAGAAGGAGGAGAAGAAGGAGGAGAAGGAGAAGAAGGAGGAGGAGACGGAGAAGAAGGAGAAGAAGAAGAAGAAGAAGAAGAAGAAGAAGAAGAAGAAGAAGAAGGAGGAGAAGTGAAAGAAGAAGAAAATAGAGGGAGAAGAAGAAGAAGGAGAAGTGAAAGAAGAAGAAGAACAAAAAAGAAAAGAAAAAGAAAATAGAGGGAGAAGAAGAAGAGTTCCAATAGTGATTAGTCTGCTATAAAAATATGAAAATCCTTTCCAACTTATATAAGCAAACTACCGTAGTTCAAATCATGGGCTGTGTTTTGTATCTACTTTGCTAATACTCATTTAAAATTGGTTGGTATCTGTAGAGAAGCTAGCCTTTGAACTAAAGCTTATTTTGAGTCTGAATTTAGTATTAGTTTTTCCCTTGTTCACCACATCGAAGGTTAACAATTAATGGTCACCACTCAATCCCCCTCCCCCAAAGTAAGAAAAGATGATAAAATAGGGCTTACAAAACAGCTATGCCCTTGAATATTATAAAACAGTGAAGAAAATACACACAGAAGGTATGGGGTCATGTCAAAAAGGACAAATTTCCTTTCCAATGCACATGGTACTGGACAAACTCACAAAATATATTTCTTAAAGCACTGTATGTTACTTGGGCAAAAGTTTGATTATTTCTTGGTAGTACCGAGAAAGCTATTCCCCGTTGCAATGATTCCCTGAATAATGTTGTCATCATTATTTCCCTACAATAATGCATATCATGTTGTTTATGCCTTGAACTCTTCATTCCTGGCCACTACTGCCCTGATAAAGGTAGTGCTGCTCAATATTCTCTGAACATTTTTAGACTTCATTATGATTCATATTTCATAATTTTTCGTTCTGAAGTAGAGAAACTTTCACATCTGGGGAACGTGCTATCAAAAATATGTTAACCATAAATATGTATTCTTAATGGACAAAACCCTCCTGATTTATTTAGAAAAGAATTATGGTCTACCTCTTTGTCCAGTTTAGCATCAATTTTCTGCTGCTCTTGTACAAGGTCAGTGTAGCGTCTGTTCTGAAGAAGGGTCCTCTCATCATCCGTGAGAACAGCATGATTTTGCTGTACCTCATCCTATAGCAAAGAATCATCAAAATCAATCAATCTTCATATAAAGGGAAACAATGAATATGTTGCTTGATATTCATTCAATAGGTAAGCTAATTACTATCTTCATGATGAAATCAGTATTGAGATTTCATAAAATTTTGTGAATTTATATTTAACTCTGTCAATTCAATATAATTGGAAGATGAATGAATTAATTCGCTAAGAATTCTCAAAGCGAAAACTGGTACACCTTTCTCTAGTTTCTTGTCTTTTTCATCATTTTTTTTACAGAAGAATTTGAGGATATTATATAGGCCTATATCAGAATTCAGGCATATAAGAATAAGGTAGATCACATCCATCTATATACGTCAAAGTGCTTGCTTTTTACAGGAATTTAATCAAATAATACCTGGCATTATTTTATCAATACAAAAGCAGAACAAAACCCCAGATATTAATGAAATAGCAATATGATTAGCAAAATTCTATAAAAGCCCTGCAAATACTGCAATACATCGTATTCTGAATTTATGTGTTTTGAAGAACTAGAATACTTACATCATCAATAAGGTTTTCAAACTCAATATCAATTGAAGAATTGTTAAATCTCCCTGAAAAATAATCTGTCCTCCTGTAATAAAAAAAATAGAACACAAAAATTGTAAAATTACATGTCACTTGTATTTGTAGGACATATTGCATCATTGACAATTGTCTTTGTAAAAACTATTTGATGACAAAAAGAAAAGAAAAAGAAAGAGAAAAAAAAATTGGAATATGGCAGCAAACCAGTCTTGAGATATGTTGATTTATGGGAGATACATGTATTATAAATGCTGCTCAAGCAATACTGAAATAGATTTTATAAAATTCAAAACAAGAAGTAAATCTTTACTTACTTAGTTCTATATTGAACAAATTGTAGCACATACTAGTGACATACATGTCATGTACCATCGTCTGCAATACACAAGGTCTGATATAGACTACCTGTAACTTAAGATTTAAAAAGCAGACTTATTTTGACAGCATGTCTGCACAGCTGATTATAGAAATATGAGCTTAACTGAAAAGTCACTCAGGTTTAATTCTGATTCTCGGTGCGACTGAGCTGAAGAAGACATAAATAATCTAAGTGGGCCTGTGTAAGTTAGCACGGTTAGTTGAGTCCAATGTTTATATTACTTAACGTTGATCGTTATATTAATAACACGCATATACTATTCTCAATTCTCATGACCAAACAACAACAAAATTAAAAAACATATATTCAGATCATTCTTATTCTTAATTCTTATCACAAACAAAAATCAAATAAAATTCTACTCTGACAACTGTCAAGTCTGACTCCATCGACTGACGACGTCCATGTTGTCGCTGACTGATGTTTGTGCACTCACTTTGTTTTTACACTACCGAAGCATGACTTCAGGCAATTCCCCATTTTACTTCAGCCTTTTCTGGCGCTGGACTGGTAGTGAAATGAATAAGCTTTCGGGGCTGACTCGGCCTCGCCTCGCCCTCGGGCCCGGCGATGTGGTGATGTGTCCGCTGCTCGCTTGGTCCGGTCTGGAGCTGGATGCGTGTAGTGTACACAGCTCAAGCACAAATTAACAGTCTACAGCGATGAATTCAATTCAGCTGGAAATTCTGGTCCATGTTCTCGAGTCAAACGACCACATTTCGCAATAGAAGTGAACCGCATGTATCATAATTAGAAGCTAAAATACAGTTTACACGTTAAAAATCCTCTTGAATATGAGCTGTGGAACACCAACATTTAAAACAGATTTTTTGGGCGATTTGTCTCACATGACTATGACAAATTGGTGACGCCTCCAATAATAATGTGTACAAAAAACAATAATCCCGGAAAATTGTATGGTGGCGCAACTGTAACAAAACAAAAAATATCCCAACAAACTCAAACAACTTTACAAAATGTAGAGAGAGAATAGACTTTCGGTTTCATTATCTGTAGCTTCTCTAGCTATTTAAATAAAATTTCAAAAAATATTTATTCTAATCAGGGAGGTGGAAGTGAGATCCTCATTCTTTCAATGGAAATTAGAAATCATCCTTCTATTCTTTCTTCTGTATCTTTCTACTTTATTATTTAGAAATTCTTTCTTCAGCACCCTTCTCTTTTTTCTTTCTCTCCATAATAAGCTAATGCTCATCTATCTATTCATTTATGCCAGTTATTTTCAATTTCATCTACCTGTAACTCATTTATGTTTTAGTTTATCTTCTTACTTTAATATACTTGAGCAAAACAAATCTTTTTGAAAGATAGGTTTCGTATTTAATGTCAGGGTATGATGGCCTAGCTATAGATCACAGTCTCATTGTTAAAAATATGGGCAATTAAATCATCAAGATCATCGATCCTTATCCTCATCATATTGTCGCCACGATGATCATGATCATATCACCATCATCGATCAGTACCATCGTCATCATCACACCATTATCATCACCATCATCATCATCATCTTCAACTTCGATCATGATGATGAAGATGATCATCATCATCATCATTATCCTCATCATCTTCACCATTACTTGTATTGATGATGACCAATGAAATTCCAAATTTAAAACACTATAACAATTAACATCATTTTCACTAACAACATTTTCAGAATACTACTTGTTTTTTGGTGACTAATTGGACTGAATCAAAGTTTAAATTACCTAAGCACGTGTTCTTAGATTTGTTGTTATTATACTCATCATGTTTATACTCCCTATATATATATGTAAGTTGTAAAATATGTTTTATGGACCTCTGCCTTGTGTAATTGAGTCTGAAATAAAGTTATATAAGAAGAGGAAGTCTTTCGAAAGTTTATTTTCCTGTTCTTCCTGACAGAATATGATAATTCAGACTATGTATCACAAAGAACATGATTTTTTTTCTTCCAGAAGTCGACTTCTTCCAAAATTACATATTTTTTTCTGTTCTAATCGGTGAATTGCACAGAATCAAATTTCAAAGTGCCTATTACAGAAGAATAAAATCTTGAAAATCAACCAATTAGTTGTTTTCATTTTGGCCAATTGTTTTTCCTTTTTGCTCCTAGCTGTCATTCCTATTTTATCAACTCTTAATTAGCTAGGCCAATATAGTGTATACACATAACCATCAAGTTTTTGTATCATACTTGCCATTTTACACTTGCACAGCAATGTAATTCATCATAAATGAAGAAAATAATGCAACAGTGATAAAGAAGGATTAATGTTTATCACAAATAGATCTATTTAATGACATCTCATGATTGTAAAATTGGCATCCTCTACGGTGCATAAGTATTTTCACACACGACACATTTTAAACATAAAAGAAAATGATAGAAATTTTCAATCAGTAAGGTAATGACACAGAATTGTTTATGGGCGACCATAATTATCAACACCATCTGCATATCGTCAAGCTCTTGATAATTATTTGAATAAAATAACTTGATATTAGGGTAGACTTTCCCTTTTAACCATGTGATATATTGAGGTTGTGTCATGTGACCCTATGTTCACCATGGTTTATTGCGGTCTGTGAGGACAAGCCTTAATGAGGCACTTAAAAGGATTGGGCATCTTTGTCTCAGGTTTTGAAACAAAATCCTGGATTTAGCTCATGCTGCAATCATAATTATAAACCTTTAGGTCAGTCAGGAACCCCATGACTTTTACAACTTCAACTTTTAGGGCTTCAATATTACACCATATCACAGACACTGATCACACGTAGGGCCATGCATCTCAGATTTAACATTGTTAAACGATGCCTTTAACAAAGACATATGCTTTAAATTTAATTACATTTCAAAAGTGGCCTATCAAGGACTTTCAGATGCCGACTCAATCTACACATAGATGCAACTCCATGATACAGTGCAATAAAGACCTAGAACAAGGGTTTGGATGGACCATACAGAGAAATCAATACTGATGGGACACTGGCAGAGCAAATCTTTGAATCTTCAAAAACAAAGAATGTGTATATATAGAACACTGTTTTGACTCTTGTGCGTATACTGTCTTTTCTGCATTGTTAGCTGCACATGGCATCAATTCCTTTGAACCAAATGGATCAATTAGCACAGTGAATCGATGCTCAGTCAACATTAGTCTACAGCCTCAGTAGGATCAGACAGTGTTGGGACTGACTTAACTTTCTTCCTGCAAACAACTAAACAGTGACATCAACCCAAAGCTGAAATGATATTATTGAATGAAATCTAACATCATTAACATGTTCTTCGCTATCATTCAACCAATGAAATTCTTTTACACTGATAGATAAATCAATAAATCCACTTCTATTCAAATCAAGTCAAGATCAGTCCTTTTACAATCATAAATAAACCTAGTCTTGCTGGCAAAGTGTATTTCTAACTGTCCTAAAATCAGCAAGGAATAATTTTCAAACCTCGAGCTACATACTTGAAGAGACCATCTCAATAATTCTGAAATGGTAGGGAAACATACAATGATTAGATGCCAGCCTTCAAAAGCAACAATTAGGAATAGCTTTCCTCAAGGCAAAATTAGGAATACAATGTATTGTCCATGCTTTATACAGAAGTTTTCAGGAAAAAAAGGTATGTAGGGTTAGAAACATAACTTTGAGAGCTGAAAAATAGGATCAATCCTCCGAGATAAGAATGGTTAGCAGCTCTGATAAAATTTGAAGAAGGTGCAATGGTTCACAAGTTTTAGTGATGCTTTATCTTCAGCTATTAAAACGGAGGGTAATTGATTTACGGTAAACAATTTATATAAACTGCATTTAGGTATAACTATTGCTATAACTGTGAAGTTTTCTTGTGGAATTCCAGTAGCCTGGCCAGCGCACTCTCAGCAGACGCGATGCATCCATCAAAGTTGGAATGACTGAATCCATCCCCAGTGGCTAACAGCAGGTAGCTTGGATGCTCAGCTATGGTCACATGACCTGGAGCCCCTGCCAGAGGTTTACTGACCTGGAATTACAGAACAAAGAGAATGATGACATGTTCTCCTTCTTCCAGTGTAAGTGCTGCTTCAAGGTTATGAAGACAAATTCACTGGTTGTGTGTGTATATGTGGAGACTTATCCTGTTATTCCACATCTTATTTTTTTGTTCTTGTTGTGCAGATGCATATATACATGTGTAAGTAAAAAAAATCCCGGTCCTGTAGACATTACATCTGCATTCCACTTAAGAAGACATTGAAGGCATCAAGAGAGGGGTATTGGACTGGGTCCTGTGGGAGGTTGTTCTAGTCCTTGCAGGTTAACACTAACAAAGAAGTCTCAGGTAGAATAATAATGGTGTTTTCACTGCTATGGTTAATTGGTCAATACAACATACTGGCGCATGAATATCAACGTGAGAGGGTGCAACCCTGTGAATAATGTAAATGGATTTCAATGTGAAAGCATTTCTAAACTAGTCTGATTTAATAAGTTTATCCTGAATTGTGGCAAACATTCTGCTTTGGTTTGGTTAATTAACAAGAGTTACTTCCTAGCATGAACTTTACAAATCGTTGAAAAAATGATGCATTACCTGAGAGTATCTCCAGCCTACACACTTAATACTGCTTGGTTCTGGCAGGTTTGGTATGACATCACTAAGATGCTTCATGATGATTGGTTGAACATCAGACTTGGCCATATCTATGTGTTTGATACCAAACGGTACACTCGTGTGGACGACCACAGACGGCCCACTTGTCTTCCCATCTAGGTAAGAAGAAATGCAATGTAAATGTAAATGGAGGTGTCATGGTTGAGTGGTTAATTCACTTGACTCCCGATCCAAAGGGCGAGGGTTCGAATCCCAGCCCAGCACTAATATCCTAATATGGACGACAACAGACGACCCATGCGTATTCCCATCTGGGTTAGAAGAAATGCAATGTTAATGTAAAAGGAGGTGTCGTGGTTGAGTGGTTTATTCACTTGACTCCCGATCCAAAGGGCGAGGGTTCAAATCCCTGCCCAGCGCGAATGTCCTTTGGTATGATATTATTAAGCCACTCTCCACTTAGGTGTTAATGGATACCTGACAATGAGTGGGATAATAATAATGGCAGGGCCATCAGAAAAAGCAGCATAGATGCTGTTTAGGCTTTGCTGGGTAAACAATTATTACCCCCATATCGGTCAATTTTTATGATCTAAAAATTGCCTTTACACTTGGATGGTGAGCTGTGCAGTTACTGTAAGCAGCTATTCATCCTATGGAAACAACTAACCAAAATAACAGTACCGGTACATAATTGCTGAAAAGTATGTTCAAATTTACAGATGTTTCTCCCCATTACCACTACCACTACCACTGGTAATCAACAAGTTAATTCACCAATGATATTGCGTACAATGAATCATATCACATAAATCAAATCAAGTGACTCAATCAAATTCAAATACTAATAGTGTCTTTATTACAAAAGCATCATTATATCAAAGGGTTTTCTTGTGCACCATATATTACTTCCTAGGATTAGATTTGAATGTTAAAAGAAAATAGAGAAAAATCAAGCAAACAAAATTCTTACCAACTCCTCTTTTCTCGTTATCGACAGAGACCCATCGGATGCAGGGGTTACCCTCTACATACTTTCCTACATAAGGAACATCTATAGTAACACCAGGAGGGTAGAACAGACCAAGGGCAAAGCGAGATGAATACTGAACCGCTTTGAGATGCTCAAGTAGGTCTTTGTCCTTTTCTGAAAAACATACAAGGAAAGGGTATATTTACAAAAACAATAGAACCCCATTTCACAACATAGTCCATACATGTTGTAGGTCAAATAATCAAACTTGATACAATGCCTTCGTCTTGCATTATCACGTTTATCAGCCAATAGATTTTATATTTATTTGAAAGACTTCAAATTGTATTTTAAAATGAATCACATTTTTTCTCTCTCTGTAATTCATTATTAAGATTTATATACTGTTCAATTATTTTACAAAATAAAAGAAGAACAAAAATATGGGCACTACTGTACCATTTCTTTATAAACTACATGTGGTCAATTATAAACAGCAAATCTGTTACAGAACAAATCACAAACAAAACAGTGCAAATATATGAATACAATTTTTCTAAGATACATTAGTCTTGTACCTAGACACTGCTGAGTGAATCCCTGTTGTTTTAGAATCTGTGGGACTGGCATGGTCAAGACTACAGCATCATATCCACTGTCTGTTTGAGAAGCAGTTGCAGCAGAGACGGAGAGCTTGGGTTTGCCTACTGACTCCTCCTCAACATCCACTCTAGTGAGATGATGATCAACTTGCAAGGAAGCACCTATTAAACAAAAGAATACATTAAAGAACACAAAAATTGAATGGTAACCGTAAGGTTTACAATGTTTCAAGGTCAATTAGCAATTCTATGTGCAACAAAAAAATCTGAAATTTGACTTTCCTGTGGATTATCTGTTGAGCTATAGTTTATGTTACTTGCATATTCAATGTTGTCGTGCCTAGCAGCCTTGATCAAAGTTTCAGATATGGGCCTGTTCAAAATTCATTATTATTATATAAAAACTATTTAAAACAAATTGAAAAGAGAGAGAGAGATAACCACTACCAGTGCATTAAGCAAGTGACTCAAAATTGTGTAATGTTTTATCTTACAAATACTGATACTGCGGACAGGTCAGAACAGACTTGTCTTTATCTTGACTTTCAATGATTAAGTCAAACGGGCCCAAGTCAAACAACTTATTTTTGCTATAACTGAGCCAATATCACATCAATAACTGTTTCACTACTAGATGACCAATGCTGCCTGGAAGACCTAGTGGCAGCAAATGAGAAGACTCTTCAGTGTGCAAGAGCATGGCAGAACATTTGAGCACAGATGATGGACACGAAAGAAGACTACTTAAGCACATTTCCATTTTGGCTTGGAACTATTCTGTACTTGAGTGAAACACTATATAAAACTACTCAGAGAGAACATATTAAAACTGAGAAATTATGAGTGAAAGGCATGATTACGCAGCTGTTGTTCTATGGACAGAGATCTGATAGTCTATCATGATTTCATTGACAACATTGTGATTCAGCCTCTTTCTCTTCTTTTATCATAATGTGGTTTTTACCTGATTTTTTGATGAAGTGTTTAACAATGGAACTGATCCCTTTAGGTGTGACATAGTTCTTCGTCTCAGGGTTGAAGTATTTCCCTTTGATTCCTTCAATCTTGCCACAGAGAGATTGGATTAATCCAGCCTCCAGTAAGTCTTTGTAATACCTGTACAGATGATAAGAAAACTGTGTATTAAAAAAACCTATAGATTGTACACACAAGAAAAATAAGCATAGCTCCAGAAGGAGGTGAAATATGCCCCCCTTATAAAATTGGGAAATGAATTTAAGAGAATAATAGTAAAAATGATAACAACATTTAAATGGAATAATTATAAGGGAACAGGGAAACAAAAATTATTCTGATGTTACAGGTGAACACTCACCTTAAGTTTTTAAAACCATATTCTGGTGTTACAGATGAACCCTTACCTTGAGTGTTTAAAAAAATATTCTGGTGTTACTGCTGAATTCTTACCTCGAGTGTTGAGAAATATATTCTGGTGTTACAGATGAACTCTTACCTTGAGTGTTTAGAGGCATATTCTGGTGTTACAGATGAACCCTTACCTTGAGTGTTTAGAAACATATTTCTGGTGTTACAGATGAACCCTTACCTTGGGTGTTAAGGAACATGTTATTGTGTTACAGATGAACTCTTACCTTGAGTGTTTAGAAGCATATTCTGGTGTTACAGATGAACAAGGTGAACAAGATGAACAAGGTGAACATTCACCTTGAGTGTTTAGATTCATATTTCTGGTGTTACAATGTTTAGAAACATGTTTCTGGTGTTACAGATGAACTCTTACCTTGAGTGTTTAGAAGCATATTCTGGTGTTACAGTCAGATATTGAGCTCCAAGATCAGCAATGCAACTGGGGTCATTAGGTGACCTACTTGTACTCATTCTGCCTCCTAATAATAGAAAGCCAAACAAAAGGAATGCTCAATAATACAAATGGTTAAACAGTCTCTCTTCTAAAGCTCAGAACAGACTACATCATAATCATATCATGAAATTTAAAGCAGACCCCGGTATCATGCACATTATTATCCTTACAAAGATCTTCTTTCATGAAAACTTTTCTGATGAGGTAAAAGACACGCTGATGATTTCTTTGCAACAAGTATGTTGTTCAACATAATAAATGTTTGTGACATGACAGATAAGTTTCTCTCAATTCATCCTTTCTAAAATCATTTGCCTCCTAATAAAAATTACTGAAAGCAAGAACTAATACTGCAACAAATACAACCATATCTGAATTTGAGGACAAGTTCATCCCTGATATTCCTTTTCCATGGTACATTCAGAAGTTTGTGCATGCCATCAAAATATAGTTCCTACTGAAATGTAAAGACAATTACCATGACAACAGTTTCCTTACCTGTGCCTCTAGATTTATCCCACATGACGATGGTAACTTTGTGCTGGAGTTCTTGTCGGAGTGCATTAGCCAGCAGCGCCCCAGTAGGGCCAGCTCCCACGATCAATACTCTGAACATCTTTAAGTCGACCTTAATCTGTAAAGATTAGATTTTGATGTTATATGTTGAGCATTTTTCACTTATCATGATTAAATATTATACTTTATACTTATAGGTGGCAATTATGTCCCTTTAATTAAGTCAGTTCCTAGAGTACAGACAGGTTATATCAACAGAATGTTCAATACACCCCTGGCCCTGCATGTGCCAAGCCCCATCTCAAGACTCTTCTTTCTTTTGCAATTTATTGAACAGAATCATTTAAGTTAACTGAATCACATTTTACAATTTACGGCCCAGTGCGAAATGCACTGCCACTAGCAGCACTACTTTATGTTACATTACTTACTAAGTAATAATACTAGGCACTAGAATCATGCATGATAACTAACTGTTAGAACCAATTAAATTAAAGTTAGAAGAAAAGTCTAGATCTAGCGCGCTTCATTGGCATTGGCCATTGCATTGCAAAATTTACATCACACACATTGGCGATTGGTCTCCTTTCCCCCACTCATATACCACAGACGAGCGTGAGCGTGCTGACAAACGAGTGGTTTCCAAACCACACCACTTTGCAGCAGCTGGTTAAAAATAGTGGTTGCGTCGAAATGTTGCAATATAGCCGAATTTACCTCGCATAATTACTTTACATAATTTTCAGTAGGTGGGACAACGTTGTTATTTTCAAGTGGTGTTCTTCACGGAGCAGTTTATGAGCTCAAGGTAAGTTATCATTATATCAAGAATCATAAACATTCAATTTTCATAATAACACAAGCATATTATATTCATCATACATACGTCCGTTATACGAATAATCAAGTTGAAACATGATGTGTACCTTAAACTAAAGTGAAAATCTCGCCATCGGCATTCGTTTTGTCTGAATAGAAACGTTCCAGTCCAGCTACTGAGCTAGCGCTTATAGCTAGCTAGCCGCCGCGCCCCCGGCCGGGAGACTACGGTAGACCCGACCGGCTGGCGTAGTACGGTACTGGCCGGCTGCATGCCTTCTCTCTGCTGATCTGCTCGTGCTGCTCGCGACTTGTGAATGTGATCTCATTTTGTGCAAAGCCTGTAACTTTGTATTAAAGGCTCAGATGATATATTGACTAGCCACATTTTCAAGCGAGTACAGTCAGACATATAATTTATCATGTTTATTGATGTCAATATCAAACAAAAATTGACTTTGTGCCATTTGTGGAGAAGAACGAGAAGGAGATT
>JAVYIG010010443.1:0-37500 GCA_035222895.1 Strongylocentrotus droebachiensis | reverse complement strand
GAAAGGTGTTACCGTAACTCATTTTAGACAGTGTTAATGCCATTCTGGCTTTGAAAAATGACATGTGGCTTGAAGACCAAGCTAGGGGTTTAAAGTGATCAGATCATCACAAAAGAACTGTAGTGTCATAATCAAATAGGTCTGTTTTTATTTAGTGATAGCACAAATAAGCGTTGTTACAATAAGTAAAAACTGTGTTTTTAATTTAATAGTTGTGTATTAAATTAATTATATCACATCAATGTATATAAGTGCTCCTACCCTTCTGCCTTTCTAAATCACCACCTTTCTGAAGAAGAAAGAATGACACAGCACCTTGTCTTTTTTAAATATTTGTCCTCTCTGCAGTCTCTTGAGGCAGCGTGTTGGATCCCTCTTCTCAATGCACGCAAATGTCTGCTAGCTGGTGACCATCATCAGTTACCAGCTACTATCATGTCTAAGCAGTAAGTGAATGAAGAAATTTTTAAAAACCACATCTTAAAGAAGACTGACCTATTTGCTGGAATATTTTTTGAAAAACAGAATGAAAAATGCTGACCCTCAAAACATATACAGTACACTGTATAATATTGGCCTGAGTTTTCATTGAAATGGAAACAGTTTAAACACCTTGAATTTAATCACTGTCCAATTAGCTATTCAGGCTTTCTATTAAACCAATTTGAGATGATTTACATGCGTTGTGAGGTCCTTTTAGTATATACTTAAGATTTGCAGGGTCTTGGGCATTTTCCTCAACTCCCACTCGCATCCCTTTTTTTGTTATCTTGTGTAGTATTACTTTTGATGGAAACAGTTTTGTAAGACCTCATATTGAAGAGAAATGAAAAGAAAATTGTTTCACCTTATAAACAGGGCAGCTAAAGAAGGCTTAGCAACCTCCCTGATGGAACGCATCATCAATCTCTATGGTAACCGAGTAGTACAGATGTTGACGACACAGTACAGGATGAATGATAAGATAATGAGATGGTCCTCTGATCAGCTTTATGATGGCAAACTACAATCACATCAATCGGTAGCTACTCATCTTCTCAAGTAAGTATTTCAAGCCCCACTGCACTACTTATAGCTACTTGCGCCCTCTATATAGCAAACAATGCCTAAGTGGTGACTGTTGGTCCCCCATGCTCCCCTTTTTCGTATTTTAATTAAGAGCTGATTTGATGAGATAACAACCTGTCAGTTACCATGAAGGGAGGTCTAATCCCTCCTGGCCAAACTAGTGCAAATAGGCTTTAATGATGATAATAACAACAACAACAACAGCAGCAACAATGGTGGCTTCTTAATTATATAGCATTCATGTCCATCATGATATGCCGCACCTGCCGCTCCAATTACATTACCCCAGTCATAAACCCCAATAATACTGATATAATAATAGTACAATATGTAGTGCTCTAGCATATTTTGTACCCATTTACATCTGGGTGGAGAGTGGCAAACCTGTATTTATGTCTTGCCAAAGGATGTTAGTGCCAGGCTGGGATTCAAACCCTCAACCCTTTGATTGAGAGTCAAGTGACTTAACCACTATACCACAACACCTCCACACATCTATAGATACATCAGGATTAGGTGCATTTAATGAGATATTAACCACATATTAGTCTAATTTGAGGGGTCAGTGACACAAAGACGTATAACTGCATTTTGGCCATTTTGAAAAATAATGGTTTATGTGTCACTGAGCACATGGGTCTTAAGGAGTTAAGTCTATGTTTCACTAGCCATTGACTTCAATGGAGGTGTTGGATGGAGTTAAGTCTTTGTGTTTCCTGGAAAGCCCACATTTTTGTGACTGACATTTTTAAATCAAATACTCATTTTGGCAAAACATGGAGTCACTGAACCCTTGGATTCTAACCGTGTTGTTTTCACAGAGATATGCCAGGTATTACTGAGAATGAGAATACAACCCTCCCACTGCTTCTGATAGACACGGCTGGGTGTGATGTACTAGAACTGGAGCTTGAGGATGAAGTCTCAAAAGGAAACGAAGGTAATTTAAAGGGATCTGGTAACTTTGTCTCAGATTCTGAAACAAATTCCTGGATTTAGCTTATGCCGCAATTATAATTATAAACCTCTAGGTCAGTCAGGATCCCCATGACTTTTACAAGCCGATCGCCTGTTTAATTATCCAGATATTTATAATTGGAAATTGAAACAAAATTTTGCATTTTCCTAACTGTTTTCATAACACTACAGTCTATTGGGGAAAAGGAGTATGGCAAAACCGGTCACTCAAAGATTTTTTAAATACTTTTTTGAGGCACTTCTTGATCATTTTGAAGCGCAATTTTTTTTAGTACTTCAATATAACACTATATCACAGTCACTGATAACATGTAGGGCCATGCATCTCAGATTTATCATTGTAAAACGATGCCTTTAAACTTCAGTTAGGGGCATGGTAAAAGAAAACTTTATCTGTAATGTCATCTCATAACTGCTATGTCCAGACATGAGTTTTGAGTGCTTTAGAGTTGTTTAGATAACTGAACGTAATGGCTCATGTTGTTTTGCATACCGTCACTTTCTGTACCTGTTGAAATAATTTGGTTTTACCTCATTATACCAATCAGAAAGTTTATAAAGTGTATCTTACAGATTTTACAATTATGCTATACATTTGTCCGTCTCCAAAAGAAGACTTTTTTTGGGGGGAGGGGGGGGGGGGGAGGGGTATAAAACCAACCCATGACTAATTAGAGTTCGAAATTTGATAGTGTACCTCCACTTTTAATTGGAAGCCTCATTTTGTGTCAATATCTGTATATATTTTGTGTTGTAAATTGGATTCAGTATAATCGTGATACTTAAACACTAGTTTCATTTGGATTGGTGCTGGGTATTGACAAATGGCGTTCCATAGTTTGCCGCTATTGCTGCTACTCTTTGCTAGCTGCGTGTTCCACGTGTATAACGGGCTCTGCCAATAAACAATGAACATACCACTCAAACGATTGTGTAACTCTGGTTATTTATGAGTAGAACCCAACAATTGGTATTAATTGAAAGTTTTATTTTCATCTCGTCCATCCTGTGCTTTAGGAGAAGCAGACATTGTTAGCCACCATGTCAGCAACCTCATCTCCAGTGGTTTGTCCCCGGCAAAGATTGCTGTCATTGCTCCTTACAATCTACAAGTAGATCTCCTGCGGCTGAGGTTGTCATCTAAGTATCCTGGTTTAGAGATCAAGTCTGTGGATGGGTTTCAAGGCAGAGAGAAAGAAGCCGTCGTGATCTCATTGGTTCGATCTAATGACAGAGGTCAGTCTAGTCTTATGATATTTTTTTTCTTCAGCCCTTTCATTTGACATTAGAATATGTAGATACAATACACATTCACTGTGAAAAGCAGACATGGTCTGTTGTTAATTCACATAAAATGTGTGATTTTTGTTAAATTTTGCAACCCATCAACAATACGACTTGGAGAAGATGGATACCGTAAATAACGTTGTATAAACCGCCCTCGTGTATTAACCGCACCCCTCTTTTTCGCCCTTAAAAAAAAAAAAAAAAAAAAAATTAAAAAACAGTAGGGACCTAGGATAGACCCTTGTTGTACACCATGTAATAGAAGAAAAATTGGAGGAATTATTATTATAAACTACATATTGAGATCTATCAGAAAGATTACTTTCAAACCAAGATGACAGACAAATTTGAGTGTTGTTCTAGTTTCCGAGTGGTGAGTCAACACACCGATTACCGAGCTGGGAGACATTGCCAGGCATAGCGCCAGGTGGAGGGGCATAAATTGAAACTTAAAAAAAAAAAAAAAAAAAAAAAAAATTTTTTTTTTTTTTTTGGTGTACCGTGTATAAACCGCACCCCCGACTTTGAAATTTTTTCGGCGGCAAAAAAGTGCGGTTTATACACCGTTATATACGGTATACAAACATGAATAGAAAGGCCAGATGGTAGATGGTCTTTGTAGACAGGATTACAAATGTTTCAAGGAAACAGAAAAGTACAATCCTAATAAACAGATGGTCTTGTTTGATTATAATTTTAATAGAAGTTCTGTAGAAAATTCAATATTTGCATTGTCCTTACACTTGTTTTACAACTCAATATCAGTGCATGTTGAATATAAATTTTTTAAACTTGCCAAAGTTATTAAGCAACCCTTTTTAACTGAAAGCTATTATGTTATTGAAATAGTGAATTTTTTAATATGTTAAATATGATGTGTACTTAATTTCTATTTTGACGTTACATTTGCTTGAGCCTCTCCTTTGTTTATTTTCTTATTGTTTATCCTTAACTGAGTGCATCAGTTGGTTTAGAGGAGGGACCATTGTGGTTACAGTGATTAAGTTTGCACTCTTCTTCCCTGGCAGCCTTCTTTTGCATTCAGAATTTTGCTACAAAAATTTGTAATTGTATATAATTTTTGTCATTCTAATTTTGATTATATTGTTTTATTGTTAAATTTCTTGAAAGTGCTGATTAAATAATAAATACAAAAATAAATTAAAAAAAAAAAGCATTTGTGTAAGCCTTTCCTTCCCTTTCTCTCTTTTTACAGGTGAGGTTGGATTCCTCAAAGAAGATCGTCGTATCAATGTCGCCATCACCCGAGCACGCCGTCATCTTGCAGTCGTCTGTGACTCTCAGACCGTAGGCAAACATCCCTTCTTGAAGAGTCTCGTAGACTACCTCAATGATCATGGAGAAGTCCGCACTGCTTTCGAGTACAATGAAGGTAATGGAAAGTCAAAACTATTATAACAGTCTGTAGTGGTCACTTGGTTGTTTCCCTGTGCTAATTTTATATACCGGTAGTGGTTTGGCTGTAATTTTAATAAGCAAATAATTACCGTTGGTAAAGGTGATGGGACAAACTATCACTTCCGTGGCGATCTGGATGTAGAAGATAGCGTATACATTCAGATCGCCGAGGAAGTGATAGTTTGCCATCACCTGAAACCAAAAGGTGATTATTTGCTTTATATTCCACATTAGAAACATTTCACTTATTCCGTCATTTTAGAGCAACAAGTCATCATTTAACAGCTAGCAAACGGTGTACGATACGTTCAGTGCATGGAGTATGACGTTCAGTGCATGGAGTATGGTGGTGTGACCAAAGTTCGCTTACTAACACTAAAAGAGCTTAAAGAGGAGAGCAATACGCAACGCATACAATTAAAGTGCATTGCACTGTGTAGATAGTACTTCTATCTTCAGTGAAAGTGCGTTGCACTGTGTAGATAGTACTACTCTCTACACAGTGCAACAAACTTTTCTTCTCCCATCAATGATGGGCGAACTATCTTTCATCACATGATTTACTTTTGACCAATCGTAGAGCAAGATTATTAGTATGTGGAATATAATATAGAATAATATGAAAACATTTACTGGTATGTTCTTTTTCAAGGTCAAAATGAAACTGAACTTGAAATATATGATGTGCGTACAGTATATATTTCATACAATGCTCAATGTGATAACCTCATTTTAAAAGTTTTTGTATTATTTAGGCAGTATGTTTAACAAAATTATATTCTTGTAGTATATCATTCAGGTTTATCACAGTTGACTCAATGAGCCTCTAGAATCAAAATGGCTCGTTGTAGTACTGTAATTACTTTTATTTAGGGAACCAAATTCTCTTCTTTATTTGTTAATTTGTTAATAATGCATAGTATTAGGTTTTCCTTGGGTATTTGACACCACTCTTGTGTTAACCCAATAACAGCTGTTTTCAGTCACCATCAATTTCCTTTTTATTTAGATTTGCTGCAATTAAAAATAATTAAGTTCTTATAATGAGTGGAATTTTGCTTTTATTTGTTTCTTGTAGTTCTGACTTCTTCGCTTGGGGCACCCAGACCAGATCATCTGGTCTTCAAATCAAAGACTTCTTCCAGTCATAAGGGTACCAAGGCAACAGGAGCAGTACCCAAGGATCAAAGGAAAGGTCAAACTAAGAAGCCAGAGGTTACAGGTCATGGGTCAACCATTGACCCTGTTCAAAGGTGACTATATTGATGATAATTTATTGATGTGATATCACTAATGGGATTTTAATTAGGCTTGATGTGTTGCTATGAAAATATAATTGAGGGGAGGGGGAGATTGTAATTAAGAAATGGGACATCTTTATAAGTTAATGTTTTCTTTCTTTCTCAGTTAACTGCCCTCTTCCAACTCCAAACTTATCCTAACATGTTAAACTCTTATCAATGGTAGATTTTTAATTTTCAATTTGCTTCTTTCATCATTTTAAGACAGAATCAACATTTGACAATACTTTGAAAAGTGATGAACCTCTTTGGGTAGTTGTTGTATGCCTCTGTATTTGTTTTTACTGATTTTAGGAGCAAGGAGAATGCTACTTTTCTGAATGAAACCACGAGGAGATTGTTGGAATTCAAGAAGGAACCAGAGGAAAGGAAAGTTGAGTTTCCTTCTTTGTTGAACTCTCATCAGAGATACATTGTACATGAGGTAAAATTGTAATAATATTTTTTTTTCTCACAACAACCCATCTTTTCAAATCATAAATTCCATCTTTTATCATTGAATTCATTCTCAAAATAAATGATGTCACGTTTCAGTTAATGCACTTTGTAATATATTCCCCCTCCCTCCTTTCCTTTGTATATTTCTTGTAATCAATCTTTTATCAGTATATCATGTTTGTATGTTTTAGTTTTTTTTATGGAGAATGAAATAAATGAAATGAAATGTTTTAAAACATTTTGATGCCCTATATATGCCAAAGTAGTATAACCTTTCAACGGTTGAATCCGATTGTAACATTGTGAAAGTGAACCCTCCTAGTGCTTTGTAATCCACAATTGTTATTCATACATACAAGAGAGAGACGAGAGACAAAGAGAGAGAAAGCATGATTTTGTGTTTTGCGATAAATGTTTATGATTAAAAAATGATTATATGATGGAAACGGATAAGTTTCTTTACCATTATTTTGTCATGTATTTTCAGCTTGCGGAAAGCTTTGGACTGAACCACTTGAGTGTAGGTGAGGGGAAGGAGAGACATATTGTAGTCAGAAAGCAAAAGGAAAGGACCAATCCGCCCCCAGTTGAAAGGAAATCAGAGGAGCGAAATAACCCCGTCACCGGCAAGGAAGATTCCAACCTCACTGTGGAGGACTTGGTGGAGGACTTTGAAACAGAGAATAAAATGGAGCTCTTATATGAGGAGGAGGAAAGAGAAGAATCAACGGAAGAAATCAATGCAGGGGCGTGTAATGTGGAGAAGTCTGAAGTTGAACAGACCAAAGAGAAAGAGAAAGAGGTTAAGAACAGAGATTCAGAGACTGATGAGGAGATGAATCTATGGAAATGTAAATTTTGTGGGAAGCGTTTACCCCCAGGAAACCATCTCCTGCATGAAATCCACTGCGAAAAGACGCAAGCCGAGAAAAAACGGCAGAGTTCAGCGGGGGTGAATAAAAAGAATCGCAACAAGGCTCAGAAGCAGAAGCAGAAACAGAATCTTGAGGAAGCCGAGGAGGAGGATTTTGATACTCTTGTTGCTATAGCAATGAAGCGTGACAACGAGTGTAACTTTACTCGATGCAAAGAGAAGATTACCATTACCGGTTTGATGTGTGAGTTCTGTATGAGACGATACTGCTTTAAACATCATATACCTGAGATACATGGATGTGAAGAGATGGCACGGCATCATGTGAGACACCAGATGTTGAAGTCAAAGGTCGTTACCAATGGCAGTGGGGTCAGAGAAAAGAAGGTTGACCCTGCACACAAAGCCAATCTTCAGAGGAAGTTAGGCTCTAAACTTGGTCAGCTCGGCGAGCAAAGGCAGCGTAAACAAAAGCCCAAGTAGACCTTATGGTTTAACTCTCTCATCCTGTATGCTGTAGTAGACTTTATTTTCTAAACTTTAGATTACATTGCGATTCATTTTGTTCTAGATGACAATAATAAAATAATCAGTTTCCTGGAACACAGATTTTATAAAGAACCCTTAGAAATACCTGAAACAATAATCATGGAGACTGTAAGCCAGTGGTATCTGGGTGGGGGAGGTGGCATGCTACTTTTTCACTCAATTGGATGCAGAAATGTAAAAAGTGGGAGGAAGGGGGGAATGCATAGTGATAAGAATAACCTTTTCTACACTCTCCCTTAACTTTCATGGCCTTGTCCTCTTACTTCTCTCTCATTTCATCTATTTAATAATTAAACCTCCCATGCCCGATTGCCCGCCTCAACCATGGACACCGGTATCTAATGGAGGAACCTTATATTATATCACCATCAAACCCAAAGTGAAGGCCAGCTTTTTCAGATGCCCCCAAAAGACACTTTCTTGAAATTGATATAAACAAAGTGTGTTTATATGTCAACCAAATTAGTCTTCCAGACCCTTAACTTATTATATATGGACAGGTTTAATGTCAAAATTAATTCACAGACAGGCTGTTTTCGTTATACATGACCTTATTTCTTGAATGATAACCTAATAGAACAAGTACAATTTCTATGAAATCAGGTGAATGCTTTACTTTACTTCAAGTAATTAATTCAAAGTAATAATGTACCATTAACCATCAAAATGGTTACTCATGATCAACTCAAAGCTGTCCAGATGAATCATAACATTATGCAATGAATGCAAACTATATTTTGAATATTTACATTCAATAATATTCATCAGGTGAGTGCAATAGTTTGCCAGGAGGCTCTTGTGGAAGAGCTCAGAAGTATTGGTAATTTGAATTCATTGAAGAACAGCTCTGAAATGTGTGTACCCTTATCCTAGCATATGCCAAATATACATTGGGATCAGAGAAAATACTCAACTTATGCAATTGATAGGCTAGTGTAATGACGTACATGTATGTGAGGTTGACTGTATCCACGATTTATAAAAATAGGTATCCATAATGTAGTGCAATAAAACCACATTTTGCGGAGTGAAATAATACGACGGCAAAATGTTGATCATGAGAACAGTCCATGAAGAAAAAACGAAGAGTAAACCAGAAAAATTGTTTTACACTAAACTTGTGAAGTTGTACTTGATGATATAACTGTACTGTAGAAAACGAAAGAAAAACAAATTATGGCAGCAAGTGGTATCATTTATGATCGTGATAATAGATATTTATTCCTTGGATTGTGGTATAGGTGCATAATTACAATAAAAGATAGTTTAAAGAGAAACACTTGTATGATTATGTTGTTATAATGTAGCATAAGTTAAAGATAAAGTTGAGTTCTGGTCATGCGATTGCATTGTGAAAGTTGTGGAATCGATCATAAAAGGTTGATCATCTAGCATATAAGTATTGGTGTGTACTTAAAAGTTCTGGAATCATCAAAATGATAAGAAATTTGGCCCAGTCTTGGTAAAGTACTTACAAGCACTGTACACAAAAAGATATACCGGTATATGGGACTACATGAACATATGGCATGAAAATCTGTCCCGATTTTTATGATGTTACATGCCATATTTAGAATATCAAGGCATTTGAAGAGCCATGCTTTTCAGGGAATATCTTTTATCTGATGTTCTTCCACACTTGAATAATATGATGGTAACGCTTACAAATTATTTTTCACCTCTTCCCAGAACTCAACATTCTCTTTAAGAGCTGTATTTGTGCGATTATAAAGTGTCCAAGCATCAGATTTCTGTTACGACCGGTATTGGTTATATTCCTCTCTTTCACAAAACGTGACATTAACAATGAGGTGAAATGTGACATAATCTTGTACTTTTAGTCACAAGTTGAATAAATATCTCAATATTATGGATTGTTTTAATGCAATATGGAAATCTAACCTTTAAACATTACAGTAACACATCTATGTATTATTTAAGATTTCAGATTAAGTAATCACATAACGATTTGATTTACAAAAAGTTAGGAAGAGAGAGAAAGAAAGATGGAGAGAGAATGAAAGAGAGAGGAGAGAGTATGAGGAAGAAAATCTGAAGAAATGAAGCAAACATGCCAAGGCAAAGAACAAACATTTTAAAGAAATCGCACATACAGGAAAGAAATAAATACATGTAATGAGATGAAGGCAAATGACAGAAAAAGTTACGAAGATGAAAGGACAACGAGTGGTTTAAACTGAGAGACGAAAGAGAGAATAGAAAAGGAGGGGAAGAGGGGTTTGGAGAGGGGGAAGAAAAGACAAGGTGCGAAATAGTCCTGAGGAAAGGAAATATTTTGAGCTCGATGAAATAAATCGTACAAGCTATTTGATTACATTCTGACTGTATCATTTACATGTATCTATAACTCTATTCTGATATTCTCTATTCACTTCTCTCATGTTCTCATATCTTTTCTCCTCACAAAATCATTCTTAAAATTCATAATCTGATTGATTTGATTACGGTAATCACTACAGACTTGCACACATGTAACTGAAATTCAGTTGTAATTTTAAGAAAAGAAAGAAATGGAAGTGAACACATCAATTGGATATTTACAAAAGTTGTTGTGTCTTTATTGAACATAACTGTACACTTCATGATGGTCACATGATCAAAAAAATGTGGTACAAACCATCTTTCAGAGCCAGAAGGGTATTACTGTAACTCTGTGTTGAAGTATGTGAGGTAATGCCCTTCTGGCTCCAAACAGATGATACAACAGAACTAGCCGAAACAGGTATAACTTTACTACATATCTGATGCAAACCAGGAGAAAACAAAAAATTAACTTATTATATATCATTCCATTAAATTCCTCACATATACACAAGAAAAAACTTGCTTATTCAGGCGATTAGTTACTACTTGAATCATCAAAGCTTTCTTGAAGACTGGCCACTTTCAACAGTCGTGCCCCCCCCCCCCCCCCCCCCCAGTGAATCTTCCAAGCCCTTTTTCAAGAGCAACTGATCGGTATGAAGTGACAGGGGTGTCGACTCTATGTTAAAGTACATGTATATTTAAAAGCCTACTGCACACTATACGACCTGACTACCATCCAATTTTTAGGAAGAATGAGGATATGACGGGTGTCCCTCAGAAAGTATCCTTCCACCAACCCCAGTCTCACCAGCAAGACCGATACCAGACCAACACCAGACCGATACCAGACCCAACGACAATATTGCATTACATCTATGGCCCAGAAAATGTTATCTTCTTATCTCTACAATCTCTTTTAACGACATATCCACCCCATGAAATTCTGATATCATGGCACATTGTATAAATTTGTAAAAAGACGGAACCTTCCCAGGACATGGGAGTACACGAACAAGGGACATATAAATTAACAACACAAGCTAAAATCATTGATACATCCAATTAAGAATAAAAATGACAATGCTTTCATAAGAACCTTAGATGGCAGAGATATTGGGCAAGTCCAAAATAATGTTCACAGAGATGGAGAATAATCATTCTGATTCAATTAACCCATTGCCTATGAGGACAGGGTAGATCCTGTATTAACCCTATGGGAATGACAGCATTCAGTAGTCAATGAGTGACAGAAGTTTGGTGTCACTTTGTGCCAAAGCAGTGAAAGTTATAATCTCTGCTCAGGTGTCGTGGGATAATGGTTCGTTCGTTCGACCGTCAATCGAAGGGTTGAGGGTTCAAATCCCAGCTCTGCACTAACGTCCTTTAAAGGCCGGCTGTAATAGTTCAGCCAGAAGGGATTAGACCAACCAGCTAGCCAGCGAGGTCACTGTGACAGGTGGCTATCTCATTAACTCAGCTCTCAGTTAACATAAGAAAAGAGGATCATGGGGGACCAACAGGCACCGAATGGGGAAGTTTTCTATATAGAGGGAGCAAGTAGCTACAAGTAGGACAGTGTGGCTTTAACAAGTCATCAATCCATGTTCGCCCCTCTCCACCCAGGAATAAATGGGTACCTAATATGCTAGAGAGATGAGTAAATATTTGGCTGCTTGGCTATGACTGGGGATATTACGTTGGACTTCCAAGAGCATCATGTCGTGACGAAGAAGCTACTATTATTAACATTAAAGATAAACTCCAGTACTGGTAAAAAAAAAAAATTAATTCTCACAGAATCAAACGAAACTTACACTGAATGTTCAAGATTACAAATAAATGACATGTGCCAAACAATTTTGGAAGAAAATGTATACTGGCTGAGTAATGAGCATAAAAAGACAAGGAAACCAAGGTAGTACCATCCCCGACACCATGTGTGTTGTCCCATATATAGCTTTCTATGTGAGTGTTTGTTACTTTACCAAGACTCAGTCAAATTTATTATGATTTTGATGACTCCAGAACCTTGCAGTGCACACCAATACTTACATGCTACATGATCAACTGTTTCTGATCCTTTCACACCTTTTCTTTCACAATACAATCGCATTACCAGTACTAAAGTTTATCTTTAAAAATACCATGTATGTGGGAGAGAAAGGTATGATTTGGACAAAGTTTAAGTGTCCTACAGATAATCTGCACAATATTGTGGACTTGCCTAATGATATGAAAACATTGATGGATAACAGGGCTATATACAGAGGAGTAGCAGCTTGGGAGAGGTGGATCATAATGGTCCCATTGGTCTCATCACTGTAAAGAAAGACAAAAAGAAACAAACATGGATAACAAAAAAATCATAACTGCAGTATACATTCATATTTTTACTCACTTTTTGATATTGCATACGAGTTGGACTATGTGTAATTTATGTAACAAAAGATATGTGGTCCAATTTTAAATTTGCTTGAATTGCCCAAAATTTTGACTGGGATAACTTAAAAGATGTAAGGAACAAACGCAGTTGATAAAGATGTTTTGACACTTTTTTTATGTTGAATAAACTTTGAATTGAATTTTGAATGGTTTTCTACCATTTGACCTCAGAATAATCCTTCTTTCCCCCACCAAAAAAAAATATTTAAAAAAAATGGGGGAAAAAAAGGAAGAAAAAAATGGGGAAAAAATAAAATAAAATAATTATAATAATAATAATAAAAATCAAAAATAATAAAACATTGGATAAATTACACTCAGCAATTGCTTGCTAAGCCTTGGCATACTTACATGGTCTAGGTCCCGGTCCACCCATGATAAAACCAGGAGGTCCTCTTGGATGAGGGGGTCTCATAAGACCAGCACCAGGAGGCATTGGACCACCAGGGAATGGTCCATTAGGATTGTAGCTATTAGGAGGGGGTACACGGACACCTGTACCAGGGGGGCCTGGGGGACCACCGGGGCCACCGGGGCCCGGTGGACCAGTACCAGGAGGGCCACCAGTGGAGAATGGATTGTGTGCGATTTTACCGGCCTGGAATGCAGCAGCTGAAAGATATGAAGAATGAGAACAAAATATGAAGTGAGGGTTACAGAAAGGGAAGAGAGCAGAAAGAGAAAAAGAGAGGGTTTAGCAAGATCAAGTCAAATATTGAGTAAAAATCCTCAAAATGACACCATAATTACAATTTGCAATGTAATCAACCATTAGCATATTTCACTCAGTCATTCTCGATGGGTATATTTGACTATCTGGTCAAATGAGTATATTTTTGCGTCATACCATGCAGAAGGCTGGCAAAATAAAAACAAGGCATGTGATCAAAATTACCCTTAGTATTATATATAAAAAGGTATTAACTGGAAACGGTTGTAACATACATACTGCTAAGAAGTTAAATTTATCCTCGAGGTCATAAGCACTGCATGCTTTGGGGAAATATAACTCCCCTTGCTGTTCCAAAGAATGTTATACTGCAAACAATTTCAGTTAATATCTGTATAATATTGAACATGAACTTACTTGTTTTATCAATGAGAGACTGTGCTTGTTCCTCCATCCATTTCTGGTAGTATATCCTTACATTCTCTTTGTGTTTTCTTCCATTGCAGTGCGTTTTTCTTACAGATGGCTACAAAAAAGAGAGCAATGAACAAAATTAAAACACTAACTATATCAGATCCCTACTTACCGGTATCCTTTTTTCTTCTTTTTCTTCTTCTATTTTGTCTTATTTCTCTCCCCTTCTTCTTTTCCTTCCTCTCCCTCTTCTTCTTCTTCTTTTTCTTCGTCCACTTTCCTTGTTTTTATAACACATGTTTGACTGCAGACCAGAAATTTTGAAAATCTGGAATAAAGTATAAATAGTCTTGATCTTGGAACATACATAACCCTAGTACAGGTGTACATAAAACCCACTAGATTTCATTCAGCTATGTTAAGACATGACGACATACGGTACACTGCCTATTAAAAAAAAAAATACATACAGTAACAAAACACAAAACAAAAGAAAAAACAGTGGCATTACAAAGAATCCCATTTCAAATAGCAGTAACCATGGACGAATCCTGGATCGATGAACAGGCTTAGACAAACACCATCATATAAAGTAAAGTAAAGTAGTAGAAGAATGGCGATTTCATTTTGCCTGTGAAAGATTTGTAATGATGTAGGACTTACCGAGTCATGAGTGAGATAGGTGTCACAATAGTCACAGTAGTATCTGTATAGGGAAAAGAAAAGAAACAACACATTCTCTCATTTTACCTGAAATCCTGAATAACAATTTAGATTTAAATTTGGTAGGAGCACCTTTTCAAGAACGTCTCTCCCCATCATAGCAAGAAGAGACCACTGATGCCCAGATCCTGGAGCAAAATGTGGTGGTTTCTCTACGCTAGACTGTCAAATGGTATATACATGTATATATGTGTACATTTGCTTTTTCAGTCCCATGCCGAAAACAGAGCAATTCTACAGAAAATAAGTCCTTATCCTTTGCATTTGATCAATGAAATTGTATTTGTACATGCTTTTAATATCTTTATATATCCTCCCTCTCTTCTCGATGCAGAATTGGGTTCTGGGGAAAATACTCCACTCCTTAGACAGAATGTTAACCGGGGGCCTCATATCACAACGGTTTGTTTAGCCATGGTTCCAACCACAATGACGTCATGTCTTGTTCACCAAAGCGTGAAGCTGTGCAAAACAAGTGCACACCGTGTTATACGGTGAGGTGCAAGCTGGTGAGCGCGCATGTGTGAAGTTAGCGACAGGTATGCACTTGTATTGTGCAGTTTATTAATTATAATGTCTTTGTTTTTCGGAAAAATACTCCAAAAAAGATAAGAAAATTGGCATAAAACAGGTAAGACTAAGAGAGATAAGGACTTTGTCCACGTTTATGAAGACGATCCTTGTTTAGAAGGAGATCCTTATTCTCGGACCAGCACCCCTTCTGCTAATGTTACTTGTTCTATGTGTGCCCATTAGTAGGGATGTTAGACTAAAAATTGAAGTCCATTAAATCATGAAAATTTTGCACTGTATTTGGAGAACACAATTTATCATTCAATATGGAAAAAAAATGGAGTCAAAATATAAATCGATTCTCGAGATATTAATTTTTTAATGTTTTTATTTAGGGGTATTTCCTGAAGTGTTTGCATAGGAAATTACAATGTAAGCATGGCACCGAGTGTAATTTAAGTACATAGTAAAGAGTACATACCTCAACATTGCAAGCATTGTTTGATGTGCCATATCTCAAAAAATATATCTTGTTTCTCATTGAAATTTCAACAGAACTTTTCTTCATTATATTCTTTTTATCAACATTTTTAAGAGAAACCTTGAAATTAAATATATTGTTGCCATGGAAACAAAACAAAGAAAATAAGAAAATATTAAAAAATTAATATACCGGTATTTACTTTCCAGATCAAATTGCTACTCAAAACACTTTGCATTCCAAGATAATGGCAGGGACATCTTTCCACAACATTTTTAAAATTAAAATATAAGGTTGCCATGGCAACAAACAAAGAAAAACAAAGAAAAACGAAGATTTAAAATTTAAAAAAATTTCACAGGAAAAAATGTTTCCTGATAAAATTTGAGGATCGATTTGAGGATCTGGAGGATCGCTGATTTTCAAGTAAAGATTTTCAAATAATCAGCGATACAAATATAAGATGATATTTCAATGTAAACTTGGATTAAAATTCTGGCAGTCATGGTGGAAAAATATATCAATTCCAAGTTCATGTAAAATTGCTTTTTGATAAAGGAAAACAAATATGGTAAATGTCCAGAAAACCTCTTGTAATGTTACAAATATATCAGGAGAATAACACCTGTATATTTACAATTACAGCTGAGTCACTAGAATTGCTCATTTCTACGTAATTTCCCTCGAAACAGTGTTTAGTTTCCCTTGAAACATTGTTTTAATAATTTCTTGCATTTTATCTTGTTTAAAGAGGGAGTTTGTGCACTTAGAAGAAGAGCCACATGCCGGCGCTTACAATGGAAATTTCCACGTGCGCGCACGTGGCCATTGCGGCTTGATGATAACATCACGCTTTTCTTTCATTTATACTTCCTCCCGGCATTTCACTCGTACACACATTCAACATTTCAACTTCTTTTCTATAATAAATACGCTGAGTTATTGCTTTAATAATGGAGTCTTTAATTATGAAAAACTTATATTCAACGTTTGTAGTCGATCAAAATTCTCAATTTATCCATGGAAAGTAGTTTCTAGCTGCAAATGTTTCGTTCGGTCCGTACGTGTTCAGCACAGAATCACCAGGGGTTGAGGGCGAGTGTCAAGACTTACGGTTGTTCAGTCTTGGGTAGTATACATCGGAAGTTTGTGATTATCTGTAGATGATCCTGAATGAATTTCCCTTAGATTTTTGGCTCAAAGATAGCTTGAATATCACTTATAAATATACTAACATTGACTTTTGCAAAAAGTTCATTTTTATAAGAAAAAGATCGCTATAAATTGGAACTTTTTTTTACTGCTCAAATATATTAAAAGTATGGGGTAGGCAAAAAGGTCAATGCGCATGGATTATTTTCTTAAGTTTCATGAATGGCATGTCCAAATTTGGGCATTGTGTGACCCCAGGATCACCTCCAGATTTTGATGTAAACATGCGCAGTTTTTCAGAGAGTCACAGAAAAGCAGTGCCATGGGTGCCACAATGCCTTTCAAACGCTTGCAAAGGGCCAATGGGCGAATTAGAGCTCATCTTTACTGCCATATTTTGATTGATTCTACGATTCTACTTGTGAAGAAAATGCTTCCAATATTGGAATACAACTTTAATCTACGGTAATTCTTAATCAATTAGTTCTTTCCTGCTAATTTTGATTTTTAATGAATTTTTAAAGATTGCATGTTTTTATTTCGACTACAATCACCGTTGGCTCGTACGCACATTGATGGCTCGATTTCAGGATTGCAGCGCGAGCGTCTGACATCCCTACCAACTGCCCATAAGGCCTTAAAAAAAAAAAAATGTTGTATTGCCCTTTGAGACTGACCCACAAATCTTGAAATTTGAGGTCGGGTTTTAAAAAAAGTTATTTTTTTTAAACCGTTGTTTAGAGAATTTTTATATCAACCCAAAGAGGGAGACAAAAAAGAAGGAAAAAAAATTATTTAAAAAAAAAGATTTCCAACCGAACGACCCATGTTTTGGCACCTAAAGGGCAATACATTTATACAACATCTTTTTTTTAAAGGCCTAGAGTAGACTTAAGACTAGACCTAGATCTAATCAGTAACAATCATAAACAGACGGGGCCGCAAAATAAGGATCGTCCACATGAAAAACAAGACGGACAACTCATACTCATACTTCATAGGCATAAAAGTAGACAGTGAACTAGGGGAATGTTATTATGCGGAATCCGTTTATTGCATTGCCAGGGCCCGGAAAAACAAGGAAAAAAACGTACACGAAAATGCGGACGAACCTTATTTTTGAAGCATTTTGTCCTCGTTTACAAAGGATATCCTCTTTTTTGTGGAGATCGTCATTCTCAGACCAGTAGGGGCGCTGGTCCAAGAATGAGGATCGTCCTCATAAACAAGGATATCCTCATAAACAAGGATATCCTCATAAAACGCAGACAAAATGCATCCTCAAAAATAAGGGTTGTCTGCATTTTTCGCAGACGTTTTTTTAATTGGCGGTCTGCGAGTTTCGGGTTACCAAACCGTCCACTGGCGATGCCAAAAAAGGATTCCCCTGGGTAAAAAAACCCTGGTTCACCATCTACTTTTATGGGTTGTCCGTCTTCCCAAAGAATTTATTGCTCATATTGTGAAGGTCTCTGTACAATTACAAAGTCAATGTAAAATGCATCAAAAAAAATCATCACAGAATCCGTTTTTTGCATCGCAAATGTGCCAATCAAAAATATGAAACGCCTGCGAAATGCAGACGATCCTTATTTTTGAAGACGCATTGCATTGGTCCGCGTTTATGAAGACGGTCCTCGTTTATGAAGACGATCCTTATAAATTATAAGGATCGCTGGTCCGAGAATAATTATAATAATTCTCGGACCAGCGCCCCTACTGCAGCTGACTAGCGCCCCCAATATTAATAATGCCTTTAATAAACTATATCTAACTGTGTGGGGAGTGCGAGGAGATGAGGTAAAAGTGGCTTATTTCAAAAGAATGGCCATTGATTGAGGATAGGCATTCTTGTGAAATAAGCCACTGGAACTGCCACTGCACTGCAAAGCTGCACTGCACTGCTCATTCACGTTGTAGTTTGTACACTGTACGTAGGCCCTAGCTAGTATCGTGTACGTAGCGGTTCATGGCGTGCAATGCCTATGAGAGATTCCACCACCACATAGTTAGCCACAGATTTTACACGGAATCGGGTTTGTGTATACACTCAATTACCAGTGGCTTAATTCACGAGAAAGCTTGAGGATCTAAGTTGGTATGAAATAAATCAGACGAATACTCACTTGGGCATCTTTAAATCTGCTTCAGTTCAATATAAAAGTAGGCAAACTTAGATAATTTCGAGTCTGAAATACACAGTGCAGTCTCAGCTCCGGTCACGTTTACGTTTGGCGTGCAAACAATACGTCGGCGACGCATCGCGTAATATGGTAAAATAGACAGAGCAAATAGAAATTGAAATCCACTCATAGTCATATGCCCTGGCCTTTTTTTTTTTTTTTTTTTTGGTAATATTGTTTTATTGTATTCATTCAGTACAAAATATATAACAAACAAACATACAGCTTCATTGATTTACATATATCAAAATATAAAGAAAATTGTACATCTCTCAAAAATACTTAAGATATAGTTTAATACACAGTACATAATATTTACATTGAATTATACTGAACGAATATTATAAATCAAAGAGTTACCTACAGACAGACAGACACACCACACACGCTCACATACTCAGACACACATACAAACTGACATATCCCCCTCCCCCCTTCATTCCAAATCTCAACAAATCCCCCCTCCCTTCCCGAGCATTCACATCTACCTATTTGTTGGAAATCCTGTCTCTTCCTTTTCCTTAAGACCAAATTAAATACTAAAAAAAATAAAAATAATAATAATAAAAATGTCTGAGTCTGAGAAAGAAGTATTTGCCTCGCCGTCCTTAACTATGGAAGTTGTCCCATTTTTTGAAGTGAAGTGTTAAAGTGCCTCTCTCCCCCGCTAATTCCTTTTCTTCTTGCCTATTTTCTGTAATTCTTTTTTTAATTTCTTGAGGAATTGGGGGTCTATTTTTAGTTGAACTATATTTAAAAATCATATGTTTTGTTAAAAGAATAATGTGATTTAACAGTTGTTCTTCTCCCGCATTAGATCTTTTTATCCCGATATGAATTTCTTGCCAATGTAGATTTTTTAACGCTGATAAATAAAAAAGGTCACCGCAGTCCTTCCAAATATTTGCTACCTTTTCACTGGTAAAAAACAGATACTCATAGGTTTCTTCGTGTTTATTGCAAAAGGAGCAAAGATTGCTCACTGCATGTTTGAAAGTGTATAGATGCTTATTTGTATAAATTAAATTATATAACATTTTATATTGAAATTCCCTCAGCTTTCTGTCTAGAGTGGATTTTCGGGTCTTAAGAAAATTGTTCTCGTGTCATTTTCGACCATATTGTATGTACGTTCTAAGTTGCATGTAGCATAAGATTTTTCCGTTCTCATTTTTAACAATATACTATAGATATATTTTGATGTTATGCCTTGCAAAGAGTGAGGGTTTCCGTTAATAATGAATTCTAAACTTAATTCAGTATCCTCACATGGATGTTCATAATATATTCAAAAGAGTTTTCCATGAGAATGGAATGCCTTCATATAACTGTTTTATTATATTTATTTCTATGTTGTTTAAACCCATTTTCTTAAATTCTGTGATAGATTTCAATTCACCTTTCTTATCAACAATATGATGTATTTTAAAAACATTTTTCAGAAATAAGTCTTCATGGAAATATATTTGCCCCTGAATGCGGATACATCTGTTATTGTAAATAAGTCTTTTTGAAATTTCGTTCTTGAGCAAAAAGGCTTTTGTCCCCAGCCAAGCCTCCAGCATGCTACGGTAAAAATCTGGTAATGACAGTGCAAGTAAATCTGGCGATACATTACTGAAAAAAAATAATAGGCCGCCATATTTTCTAGTCAGGTATTTAAAATAACGTTTCCAAATCATATTTGAATCTCCTGTTATAAGTCTTTTCATCCACATGACTCTTTGTGTTCGAATAAATAATTGAAAATCTGTCAATTTAAGACCTCCCTATTATCGTAATCTAAAAACATAGTACTCCGTTTGATTTTATCTTTTCCATTCCATAAAAAATCAAATATTAACACTTCAATTTCACGGAATGCCCACGGCGGTACAGGTGTGAGCGATGATACATATACTAATTTTGATAGAACAAAAGTCTTAATTAGTTGAATTTTCCCCATCAAAGTCAAATCTCTTTGTTTCCACCACAAGCAGCTTTTTAATTTTACTTAAGATTTCTTTGTAATTGATTTTTTCCTGGCTTTCCACGTCTAACGTAAACTGTATCCCTAATATCTTTACAATGTTTACTATCTTACCAAATGGAACTATTACATATCTTTATCCGCGTTAGGACCCAACAATAATACAAAGGTTTTGTCTCTATTCATCTTCAATCCAGACATATCTGCAAAACTAGTAAACAATGAGTTTAGTCTATTAAAAGATTCAATATCTTGAACAAACAACGACATGTCATCTGCATAAAGAATTTGTTTAACGTGAATATTATCAAAGGGAATCCCATGAATAGCCGAGTCGCTGCGGATTGCGCGAGCAAGAATCTCAATGCAAAGTAAAAATAAATATGCAGACAAAGGATCACCTTGTCTTACACCTTTCTGAATAGAAAAATATCCAGATGATACGTGTCCATTGAAAACACAACTTTGAGCATTATTATAAATTATTTTAACCCATTTACAAAATATCGGTCCAAAACCAAAGGCTACTAAGACCTTTTGTAAAAACATGTGTGAAACCGAGTCAAACGCTTTTTCAAAATCTATCGCTAACAAATAAGCAGGTATTTTATTTTGAGTTGTATGAAAGATCATGTCGTCAATTAACCGAATAGCTTCACCTATATTTCTTCCCTTAAGATATCCCACCTGATCATTCCAAATAACTTCTGGTAATACTTTTTTAATTCTTGTTGAAAGAGCTTTGGTTAAAATCTTGTAGTCCACATTAAGTAAGGAAATGGGTCTGTAGTTTTTAATTTGTAACGGATCTTTGCCTTCTTTATGAATTAAACTAATTACTGCCTGTTTTTGTGAGTGGGAGAGTTCTCCCTCACAAAAGGATTCATTCAAAGCATCGACCACTACGTCTCCTATTACCGGCCAAAATAATGAATAAAATTCAACACTTAAACCATCGTTACCTGGTGTTTTGTTAAATTTCATTTCTTTCAAAACTGCCATACATTCCCTCTCTGTAACTTTCCCTTCACAAATATCCTTAGAGTCTGGATTTAGTTTGGGTAGATCTGTGAAAAAAGCATCACTAGAATTGAAATCTACAGTGGAATGCGCATATAGTTTGCTATAAAACTTGTGTATTTCTTTAATTATATCTCTCTGATCAAAACTTATTTTTTCTTCATTTATCATAAGTTTTCTGATTACTGTTTTTCTCTTATTTGATTCCATTAATTGGGTAAAGTAATTAGTATTTGTTTCTCCTCTTTCAAAGTACGATGCTCTAGAACGAATTTTAAGTCCTTCATTATAGCATGCTTTTAATTCTCTTCGTTTCAGTTCTAAAGATGCAATCTTCTCATTATCTACTGCTTTCAAAAGATCGTCTTCAAGGGAGAGTATTTCTATTTCTAGATTCCAAATTGTTTTCTTTTCTGAGCTTTGCTTTTTCTTTCGAATATTTTCTGATAAAATTGTTTATTTTCATTTTCAAAAAATCCCATAGAACTCTTTTACTTTCTATTTCTGTTTTATAGTCCTCTTTCAGTTTAATGATTGCGGTTTTCATTAACACGATGAACTTTTCATCTTTACATAAACTATTATTAAATTTCCAATAAGATCCCTTGAATTTGATATCATTCGAAGGTAAATTAAAAAAGTTTAGTTGTACAGCTGAATGATCAGGAGCTATAGATGATATTATATTGCATTTTGATATTATTTCATCTAGTTTTTCGGATACAAACCAATAATCAAGTCGACTTTGCATAAAAGGATTGATTTGTCTATACGTAAATTGCTTTTTCATTCCATTTCGTACTCTCCAAATATCAATCAAATTTAATCTATCCACAAAATTTTCAAAGAGTCTAACAAATTTTGAGAGAACCTTTCGTTTACCAGTTCCCATGTAATCCAGGTTAAAATTGCTGATCGTGTTGAAATCACCTCCTATTATTAGCTGATTATTTTTTCCATTAACCGTTGTAAGGGCTTTTTCAAACTCGAGTAAAAAATTAATTTATTCTATTTCCTTCGAACGAACTGGGAAATATACATTTGCTATTGTAAGCCTTAACCCTTGTATAATGCACTCCATTATAATAAACCTACCGTTATCATCTGCAATTGCATTAATGACTTGAATATCTAGTTTAGAATCAAATAAAATAAGAACCCCTTTACTATGACTTGTCCCATGATTAAAATACGAACAACCATTCCATAGTACCTTCCATTCGTCTTCTACTTCCTTGGTGTTATACGTTTCCTGTAAAAACACTATATCTGACCGTTTATCTTTACACCACATTAATATTTTCTGTCTCTTTAATTTTTCTCGAATTCCCTTAACGTTTAGAGAAAGAAAGTTACATACAAAAGATGTACTTATATTATCCATTGATTTTTAAAAATATTTCTGCCCTTTTCGTAATCAAATTTGAACATTGAATATTTAGCGAAAGACGACGAAGCAAAGTAATATATCTGTTTCAAATGATACCTCATGATACGAGAACAATTTACACATTTACCTAAGAGACTGCGATTCCCGCAAAAAATGTGAGTAACCCCACCAACACACACACAACAGTATACCCAAACATAATATACATACACATTCAACATTACAATCAATAAACAAAAAATCCCCTTAAAAAACACACATACACAAAAAAACAAACAAACTAAACCTTACAATTAAAAGAAAAACCACTCAAGAAAGTATTTATTTCCTGAGTAGTAGCTTTGCAAGACCTTCCCAAGCAAAGACTGCCCACAATTCACCCCTCCCCCTTCCTTGAAATAAAATAATCAAAGCAAAAACCAGCCAATGTCCAACATACCCATTCCTCTTTTCTTTAACCTGTCAGTATCCGAATTAATGGCATAAAATGACTTATTGTCACAGCTTCTACTCGACCTTTATAAACAAAGTTATGCTATCAATATATATATATGTATATATACAGAAGAAAAAAGAAAAAGATAAAAATAAAAACAAAAACAAAAACAAAAAAACCAACAGCTCCATTGTCTGATTTGAAAGTACGAGTCAGATCGACTTTTAAAGCTTATCTGCCATAGTTTACAGGAGGGATTAGACCGCTCTGCAAGGTCACTGGACAGGTGGTTATCTCATCAACTCAGCTCTCAATTAACATAAGAAAAAGAGGATCATGGGGGACCAATGGTCACCGATTAGGCATTGTATGTTATATAGAGGGCGCAAGTACCTACAAGTAGTTCAGTGGGCCTTTAAAGGTAAAGACCAGTAATGGTCATGCGATTGCATTGTGAAAGAAACGTTGTGGAATCGATCAGAAAAGGTCGATCATCTAGCATCTAGCATCTGCAAGGTTCTGGAATCATCAAAATGATAAGAAATTTGGCCCATTCTTCGTAAAGTTACAAGCACTATACACAGAAAGATGTATATGGGACTACCCTATCTCTCTCACCAGACCATGAGAGAAATAAATTTACCAAACATATGAATTAGTAGGCGGTTTCCCGGCAAATTTTTTATCATCATGTATTAGTCAAAACATATTCTTTCACATGATTGGTAATGAGAGCTTCCATTTCATTTTTTGAAATTGGGGGCGTTGCCAATACTGGTCTTTACCTTTAAGTTTTGTTAAAGAATAACCTCCATTTGATAATAGGCGTATGATATTTCTTTTTTTTTACCAATATAAATCTTTCTATATAACGATACAACAGAATGTGCTCCTATTCGAAGGTTCAGTATTGTAGTTAATTCGTCGAACTATCAATGTCTATATTAAGAAGGCATAATATTTGTCAAGGGACTACCACCTTAAATACCTAATGAGCACTTGTTATTCTTGAGTAATAATATTGTTAACATTCAAACACCTTTTTGCAGATAGACACAGCACTTATTAAATCGTAATACTCTTTGTCATACGATAAGTTCACTATGTGACTAGAAGAAAAAAAAAAAAAAAAATCAATTTGGTTCAACAACTCATTCAAAGGTAGTATGCATGTGGCAATACTATAAAGACCTTGCCTTGTCAATTGACACGCCCTTCGTCTGACCATCGTGACCTTCGTCAACCCTAACCCACTTGTGCAACAACAAAACATTTCAAAAAGAACATGTGAACATTATAACTCTAAACTCTTGCCACACAGGACAGTGTCAGAACTACAATGCACAGTTACAATGACAATCAAGATGTGTCCATCGAAATTCGATGGCCCTGTCTTACAGAGTTGATATCGCAACGTTTTGCGATTGATATCAATCGCAACTTTGTACAAAGATTGCCCCTTGGGTATCAGTCGAATATATATGGGCGGCCAAAAGGGCCAATATTAACATTCACAAAAACAAACAAAGATGCATACAAACAAACAAAGGACAGAGCAAAATAGACAAAGTACCCAGAAGAAAGGACCAATTAACAAAGAATAAATCAAAGGTCAGAGCAAAATAGACAAAGTACAGGTCAGAAGAAACAGAGGGCGTTTTGGTTTACGTAAGCAAATAGACATCAGTCACGAAAATGAGAAGGACAAACTCAAACAGACATCACATCATCGTACGAACTGACCCTCAAAGGACAACATAGGGCGTTTTGGTTTACGGTAAGCAAATAGACATCAGTCAAGAAAATGAGAAAGGATAAACTCAAACAGACATCATATTATCATACGAACTGACCCTCAAAGGACAACAGAGGGCGTTTTGGTTTCCGGTAAGCAAATAGACATCAGTCAAGAAAATGAGAAAGGATACACTCAAACAGACATCACATCATCGTACGAACTGACCGTCAAAGGACAACAGAGGGCGTTTTGGTTTACGGTATATAAGCAAATATAGACATCAGTCAAGAAAATGAGAAAGGATAAAGTCAAACAGACATCATATCATCGTACGAACTGACCCTCATAGGACAACAGAGGGCTTAGGCTCGCTAGTATTAACAGAGCTCTGCGTTAATGTATTTTATTTAATCAATGATCCATCCAATTGCATATATTCATGAAATTATCGTTACCGGCCGGATACTAGAGCCATTTTTGGTACAGGGCTTCCTTAGGACTTACTGAACGATATAAGGGTAAGAGCCCCCGGCAATTTTTTTAAATAGGGGTGTGGTGGGCGGGGGTGTCGTCCCGGAGCCCCCAAATAAGAAATAAGGTGAGATAACATTGATTTGTTGTTGTACAAATGCAATTTGTGGTACAGGGCTTCCTTAGGACTTACTGAACAATATTAAGATAGTAGTCCCCAGCAAAAAAATTAATATAAGGGTGTTGTGGACGGGGGCGTCGTCCCAGAGCCCCTAAATAAGAAATAAAGGTAAAATAACATTGATTTGTTGTTGTAAAAATGCAATTTTCAGCACGGGGCTCCTTTATGACCTCCTGTAAAAATACACATTTTATTTTCCCAGGATTTCCCTGGATCCGCCACTGATGAAGACTTCGTTGGCGTACCCATCAAAGTACTGCATGGTGTCGAAAACAGGCAGACAGTGGACGATGACAGCTCCAACGGAGACTAATTTACAGCATGACTCTGGTTGGTCAAGCTGCTCAAGGCAATGCAGCAGCCCAGACTTTGTACCTGGTAGATGAAGAGAGAAGAGCGATGCAGAGTTGGTCAAATAGTGCTACATTGTTATGAAGCACGTTGATCTTCTTGTCTTTCTTCTGAACTATCTTGCAGTGAGAATTTCGGAAGAGAGCCAGTGAATTTCTCTTAAATTAGATCGTGGATTGAGTGGGTGCGCTCATTAAGCACGGTCTTGAAAAACTCTTGGTACTGTTTCCTTCTATAAGTCTCCTCCAGGGTGTGGACTGTGGTAGTAACGGCTTGGTCAGTGCATTTGCAACTGTCAAGCGTTACCAGATCATTAAACTCATCCGAAAATGGAGTTTGCCTGATGCTTGTAGAAAGGGAATTGATTGTTTCTGGAACACCTTTTGTGATGAGAGACCTTGGTCATGGTGCTGGAAGTTCTTAGCCGGGATTCTCCATTTCATATTCCGTGAAGAATTCTTCCTCAAACTCTTTCAGCATTCTAGCCATTTCTGGTCCAGGCATACATCGTCTAAGAGCAGCAGGATTTTCCAGGAGTCCAATATCACCACCTGCACCTTTCACACTCTTGTTCTCTTGCTCATGGGCCTGGTCAAAAGGGATCGAAGAAAGCTTGTTTGATGTTTTGGAAAGAACCCGGTGTGAGTGTTGATCAAACTCCTTCTTGACAGGGGCTGGTACATACTTTATATCTCAAATATATGGACAGGCGTCCACCTGGAATAGTGCACATGGTCCAAGGCGAAGGACCTTCACATAGAGTGGGAAGTTTTTCTCTCTGAGAGCTCTGATGAAGATGAGTACGAGGGCTTCATATTTCATGATCTGGTCGGAGAACATGAAAGTAAGGCTCTTCTTCAGCATGTGATCTCTCCACACCTTGGCTGATCGTTCAATCTTGGGCCCAGGCGCGTACGCAGGAGGGGGGGGGGGGGGGGGAGTTGGTTTTGTATGTGTGTAAATCTCCCCCCCCCCTTTGGATTTAAAAAAAAAAAAAAAAATGGCCATGACTTACCTAAAAAAGGTGACCTTACCCCCCCTCCCCCCAACAAAGAAAAATGTCAAATTTCGAGACCAAAAAAAAAAAGTGTCCTCTTACCCCCCCCCCCCCCCCCCGCTTATTCAGCGGCTGGCTGAGTCGTTGCGATATTTTTAGGACTTCAAAAAAAAAGTGTCCTTACTACTAAGGAAGCCCTGTACCAAAAATGGCTCTTGTATCCGGCCGGTAACGATAATTTCATGAATATATGCAATTGGATGGATCATTGATTAAATAAAATACTTTAACGCAGCTGTTAATACTGGCGAGCCTAAGCCCTCTGTTGTCCTTTGAGGGTCAGTTCGTACGATGATGTGATGTCTGTTTGAGTTTATCCTTTCTCATTTTCGTGACTGATGTCTATTCGCTTACCGTAAACCAAAACGCCCTCTGTTGTCCTTTGAGGGTCAGTTCGTACGATGATATGATGTCTGTTTGAGTTCATCCTTTCTCATTTTCTTGACTGATGTCTATTTGCTTACCGGAAACCAAAACGCCCTCTGTTTCTTCTGACCTGTACTTTGTCTATTTTGCTCTGACCTTTGTTTTATTCTTTGTTAATTTGTCCTTTCTTCTGGGTACTTTGTCTATTTTGCTCTGTCCTTTGTTTGTTTGCATGCTTCTTTGTTTGTTTGTATGCATCTTTGTTTGTTTTTGTGAATGTTAATATTGGCCCCTTTGGCCGCCCATAGAAATGAGGCGGTGCCTAAGGCCAAACAAAAAAAATTGTTTGGTGTTCCTCGATTGCCTTTCTGGAGAAGGGGCGGGCGGGCGGATTTTTTTTTTTTCCCATTTTTTTTCTTTTTCAATATTTTTTTCCCCATAAAAATAAAAATCATTGGGATTGTCAAGCATTTAAACAAACAAAGTCTATAAAACACTTTAATATGGTAAAAGACTAGTTTAATGTATAATGAATATCAAGACCAACACAGAAAGTATTTTGGGCTTTGAAATACAGCACCTTTTAAATCTCCACTGTACTACTTATAGCTACTTGCGCCCTCTATGTAGCAAACAATGCCTAATCGGTGACCATTGGTCCCCCATGATCCTCTTTATCTTATATTAACTGAGAGCTGATTTGATGAGATAACCACCTGTCCAGCGACCTTGCAGGGTGGTCTAATCCCTCCTTGTAAACTAGTACAGATGGGCTTAAAATGAGTTTAAGAATGCTCAGAACCTGATTTGAATGACGTCATTTTGACATAGAAAAATAAAAATGGCAAGTTTAATAAATACCTAATTGCGTACTGAAAAGACAAAACTGGCAACGGGACGCATTTTGATCCTTGCAAATGCATAAAATGGTATGTTTGGCATTTAAGATTGCTCCCCCAAAAAAATTAAATAAAAAAAAAAAAAAAAAAAAAATGAATTTAAAATAATAAAAAAAATTGAATTAAAAAAAAAAAAAAATATAAAAAAAAAAAAAAAAATGCGAGCGGCCCGAAAATGACGGGCGGGCGGTCGAGGACAACCAAATGATTTTTTTGTTTTGGCCTAATTTGCGTCCACTACACTATATGAGATTGGAGGTGGCTTGTGTTCCAAGTATGGTTCATTATGGAAAGCCGTTGGTGACTTTATTCACGTGCCCCAGACGTATGGAACGCGGCACACGTCTGCTAAATAACAGGCAGACGTCTGCTAATTGATCAATCACCGACTGTTATTTAGCAGACGTGTGCAAGGTGCGATAGCACACGTCTGCTAGTTTATTAGCACACGTGTGCCCTTTTCCAGACGTGTGCTGTTTACTGCGCATGCGTCTGGAATTGATCGACCTTGTATGTGTGTGTTTGGATCGACAGTGGGTGCATGCAACGCAGACAAGCAAAAATGTGCCGGGCACGTGGTGATCGACGCACGTGTTGATCGACGCACGTGGTACTCTTACCGTTCTCAAAAGTATTGATTTTTATTTCTATGTCAGAAAAGAAGTATACATTGTAAGAGTACTTCCATTGAGGTTGGGACTTTCTGATGCAAAGAGTATGTCAAATTATAAACGAAGTACCGAACTGCTATATGAACGTTTATCCGAATATCCTCCACCTAGTATTGGAGTATGTAAATACTATAAAGCTAGTCTAGGGTTGATAAAGAAAAGGTAAATCTAATATCATGAATGGTAGTTTCCAGATTTACAATCTATCAACATTCAGAACCTACTCTAATTGCAAATTAGGTGATATACTATACAGTGCCATTGTGATAATGTGTATGATCCAGTGTAGATACATAGTGTTGGAACAACAGAGTAGATCTCTCCCCCTCTTCCATCTCTCCCTTATCTCTCTTGGGTCACTCTGTACAGAGGTCAACCCTCACTCGTGGTAGGGGAACACACACATACACTCTCTCTTTCTCTCCCTTTCTTCCCCAGTGCATGCTGTGTTGTTGAGCAACATTCTGCATTAATTGGGCTAGGCCTAGGACAGGGGGATTAGTGATAGGAGGCATGTTTGCTTAAGAGCTCAGATTAGAAGTTGGAAACACTGTGAAGAGTTTGCATTTGCTTGTCTGACCATTATTATTTGGTTTTTCAATAGAATAAACCTGCTCATAATTATCCCATAGGCCTAATTGGTGTTTGGATGTTGATTGGCTTATAATACAACATTATTGCTGTATTTCATAAGTGGAAATCAATATTCTTTAGTCTATATTTCTTGGCTTGTATACAAGTGTGTCGATTTGTATCCGTGGTTGGGGGGGATGATAGGTGCCAAAATATTTTCGGCAAGTGATCAAAGCAACCAAGAGGTAGAAGCGTGTGGCAGGTTGCACCCCCTCCCCAAGCGTGTAGCCAGTATATTATTAAAGAAAGAAGACGATTCGATGTACCATTCTCGACTCTTAATCCTTGTATGAATCAAGTTCCCCCCTCCTCCGCGCTTAGCGCGGAAGCTCTGACGTTTCATTAAATTATATTTTTTAAAAAAAGTGATGTACTAGCTATTCTCGACTCTAAATCCTTAATGTTTGAATCAAGTTTCCCTTCCTCCGCGCATAGCGCGGAAGCTCTAACGTTTCATTAGATTATAAAAGAAAGAATGCGATTACATGTACTATTCTCGACTCTTAATCCTTAATGTTTGAATCAAGTTCCCCTTCCTCTGCTGTAGCGCGCAAGCGCTGACGTTTCAGTAGATTATTAAAGAAAGAAGACGATTCGATGTACCATTCTCGACTCTTAATCCTTGTTTGAATCAAGTTCCCCTTCCTCCGCGCGTAGCGCGGAAGCTCTAACGTTTCATTAGATTATAAAAGAAAGAATGCGATTACATGTACTATTCTCGACTCTTAATCCTTGTTTGAATCAAGTTTCCCTTCCTCCGCGCATAGCGCGGAAGCTCTAACGTTTCATTAGATTATAAAAGAAAGAATGCGATTACATGTACTATTCTCGACTCTTAATCCTTAATGTTTGAATCAAGTTCCCTTTCCTCCGCGCGTAGCGCGGAAGCTCTGACGTTTCATTAGATTATTAAAGAAAGAATGCGATTTCATGTACTATTCTCGACTCTTAATCCTTAATGTTTGAATCAAGTTCCCTTTCCTCCGCGCGTAGCGCGGAAGCTCTGACATTTCATTAGAAAGAAAAAAGGCAGAAATGGAGACACGCGAATTTTGTTGAAAATAATGTGATATCACGAACATTTATAAATCACTTGTATGAAATTAAAAATAAGTCATGGTTGGATTTTATTGGGGGGGGGGGGGGGGCTAGCGCCCCCAAGCCCTCCTACCAGTTCGCCAGTGACATAGGCCTACATCAGCTTTTCAATAAAACAACAATAAGTTGTTACATAATAATCTTACTTCAAAAAATGAAAAATGTTTTAGGAAATATCAGGAAATAAAATGAGTGAAACAAAAAATAAAGATACAATGACGCGAATTTTAAAAAGGGTGAACGGAAACAACATAACCAAGAACTAGTGAACTATCTTATAAGTCATACTAATGTCCACAAATCTTTCTACTTGTCTCCGATCTCATCACGAATTCGTCACAGAGTTCATCTATGTTTACACTGTCCAGGATTGTCTGATGTGCATTGCAGAGTGCTACTTTTGCGCTTCGCGCTTAACATTTAGCTCGTTGCTTTTTAACGCTGCGTCTTTGCATTTGGCGCAATGCATTTCTATGATGCTGTTGATTGAACAAATTGAATGAATTCATAAATTCCTGATGAAGCCGTATGAGCGAGAATTCAATTTATTCTTGTCTCATATACGGTTGTCTCACTATGTATTATGAAAATGAGATAGCAAAATGTGTATATTGATAGTCATATTGCGAGTAATAATCATTAACTACTCTAATCGGGCTCTCATCATTAATGTTTCTCTTAATTTTTTTTTTGAGGGTGAATTATTGGGGGGATGATTGTACAGGCCATCCCCCCACCTGAATTATTGGGGGGGGGGGGGTATATCCCCCATCCCCCCGGGATCGACACCCATGCTTGTATATAGTTTATGATTATTCCTTTATATTTCTATATTATATGTCATATGGGTAGTCGAAGCATAATAATAGTAGGTGAATCACATGCAGATTGCAGTAAGCTCGTTTTCCTAAAACGATATTTAAACCTGAGATTATATGCGTTGTGTGCTGGAGGAATACAACATATTTCTATGTTAGTATTATTATTTCTAAATCTGAGAGGATAATAGATTAGCTCGTTTAGATGAGATTGTATGGGTACAATGAAGGTCTAATTTAGAGTTAGGGTATAACGAATCACCATATTAGGTATGAATATGATGTGTACTTATAAGAACAAAACATAACTAGACATATAATACTTGTTTGGAACAAGTATAGGTGGGCTGGACAACTAAAATTTGAGACAAAATAGAGCAAAAATAAGCGACATACTGCTTACAAATTCTTAAAAAACAATATCATGTAGATTCATAACGTGAACTAAATTCACCTTCTATAGGCATAACACGCAAATTATGAAGTTTTTGACATGAGGCCTTTAATCAAAATTTTCACTATGATGACGTCATCAAAATGAAAAATGGTTATTACTGCGCTTGCAGAGAATTGTCTTAGCTACAACATATCGAAATTTTGAAGAAAATTGATCAATATTTACAGAGATACAATCAATTTTACATAAATATGCTGACGTCATAATATGCAAATTCGTATTTTGAGTTCCAAGGCCATTGTGATGATGTCACGATACACTTAATGGCCAAATGAGACATGGAATCATATTTCCGACTCATACTCTATCTAAATATGAAACAAAATTGAGGATCCCGGTGCATTCCAAAGAGCTATAACGGATTTTGTATAGGCATGTTTTTGCCCATATATGCTATGTATTAAAAGAGCTCGCGCGCACTGACATTTATCTTGAATTTACGCTCATCTTGTTAATAATGGTCATAAAGAGATAAACATGGTATCAAATTCCTTGAAAAAATATGAGAAATATCATGAAAGAAAAAAAAATGGCGATTCTATGTTTTGTAATGGTGTTACGCGCGAAAACGCGCGCGCATGCTCGTACGCGCGATTTTTTATAAAATGCTTAAAATGACCTAAAACCTATGCAAAATAAATTTGAGACGATTTTGAGCATTTAAAAATTTTGCGCGCGCACTAACGCGCGGACGTACGCGCACGCGCGCGTTTTTTGACCTGAAATTGACTGGACTGATATTGACCTTGATCATAATAAATATGAATGAGAAATACCTTTTGGTTATGAAGATATGATCATGAGTTTATTTTCAGAAAATTTCACAAAATGGCGCCTAGATGACGTCATCAGTCAAGGTCAAGGTTGAAAACCTTACCGTGTTTTGTCCATATGCCTATACATATGTGTGCCAAATTTCAAGGTATTTGGTTGAACCATTTCAAAGTTATCTTGTTCACAAAAAAGTGGTTCAAAATAAAAAAAAATAAAAAATAAATAAATAAATAATAATAAAGGCAATTTTAACAAAATTATAAGGTGGTCTGTATTAGATACAGCCCACCTGATTATATAACATTATCTGTATATAAGTGTTTATTCGATTTGATAATGAAACTGTTCTTATAATAATGTAGATGTGAGTTAAATAGAAACTATGTAGGGCCATGAATTATGGTTCAAGGCATGCCCACATTTAGGATTTTTTTTATGTTAGGGGTCGGGGCCAAATGCAATGAATTATTGATAATTTATTGCATTTTCTTTTTTTCTTTTTTTATTTCTGGGGGCGGCGACGTACCCCCTCCCCCCTCCCCTCCCCCTCCCCCTCCCCCCGCTGTTTACTCGTACCAAGGGAATACTGCGGGGAGGGTGGACCGAATGGCGCAGCGTGGTCGTACTGATTTTTTTTTTTTTTTTTTTGTGGGAGGGGCAGGATGTTGGGTCACGTACATTATTGGGGCACGCCTATTTCTTCATTTGTTCAGAAATGTACGTTTTCAATAAATGTTTTCTACAAATATTCGGGGCCATGTGGCGACCCCCGCCCCCCCCCCCCCCGCCTCCCCCTTGCGCCTACGCCACAGCCGCGGGGGTGTTCCCTATCCATTATTTCGCTTTCTTATTAACATTTTGTTTATTGCTAATTTAATTTGCATTTAATTGTTTATAAAAAGCGGCCCTCAACCCATGTTATGAATAGCGATCCTTAAACGTGAACCATCATCCCGGGCACCCCCCCCCCATCAGTCTGACCACACTGCGCCATTCGGCTCACCCTCCCTACAGTATTCCCTTAGTGCAAGTACATATTACCGACAATTTTCGTTCAAGTAGTTCAGATGGCGTAGCCTGTATGTGTTTCGCGAGGGGGGGGGGGGGGGAGGAGGGGGCGGTGGGGTGTAACAGCGTTGCCATCTAGGGGCTGATGTATCATGTCCCTAACCCACAACAAAGGAAGGAATCGACAGAGAGGGGGTTGTATGGATTTGAAGGGCAAGTCCACTTCAAAAATTAATAACAAACCAATCAAACTAAAAGTTTGCAAAATCGGATAACTAATAAGAAAGTTTTGAATGACATGAAAAACTTTGAAAATCACAAGACAAATTGGCAACTCACTCTTGAGTCTGTGACGTCATTCAGGCGCAGATCCGATTTCTTAGGGGGGGGGGCGGGCAAATTTGAAACTATGCGAGCCAAATATTGGTACGTAATGGTGACCAGCAGTCACATAATAGGGGTGGGGGCGAGCTTCCCCCTCCCCCTCCACGAAGCGCGGAAGCTTTGACGTTTCATTAAATTATTTGAAAAAAGACGATTTGTTGTACCGTACTCGTCTCTTAATGCTCGTCTAAATTTAGTCCCCCCCCCTCCTGCGCGAAGCGCGGAAGCTTTTACGTTACATTAAATCATTAGAGAAAGAAGACGATTCGTTGTACCGTTCTCGACTCTTATTTTAATCCTTCAAAAATCTTCTTTGTCTGCTCATTTTTCTTCCTACGTCCTCTTCCTTTTCTTTCCTCTCTTTTATTTTTTTGTTTTTGTTTTTTGGGGGCCAGCGTTTTAGGGAGGACCGCCTCCACCTCTCCGACCCGGCCCCCGGAAGCTCAGGGGTTTTATAGGCATTTAATCACGGTCAGATGAGCATATTTTGATACCTCATTATTTTGTGCCACTGGCAGTTAGCCATTCTTTCTTTCTTGCTCTCTTTCTGTCTATTTCTCTTTAATATACTTTTTTTTAAAGTGTGTGGGAGTCAAGGCCCTTTCGGCCCCCCGATCTCTTTTTTTTAATTTTCTTCTTCCTGTTCTTTCTTTCCCTTTCTCTCCTCTTTCCCTTATTTTCCTTCTCTCTCTCTCTCTTTTGCGCGGGGTGGGGGGGGGGGGGGGGGCAAGGCCCGCTCGTCCCCCTGGATCCGCGCCTGACGTCGTTGCTTCACTATCCTCTTATTGTTTTCCTTCTATTGGTAATAGAAATTTCTCACTTTCCCACTGACAATCTCATTTCCTAACACTAGCATCCAAGTCATATTGATAATAATCTAATATAGAGTAATTTTTTTAGCTAAATCATGAAAAGTGTGAATTTTGAAAATTTATTTATATAAGTCAATAATTATGAATATACAATATTCTAAAAACAGATTCAATTCTTCAAAGTTTATAAAAGATCTTGTGAAATGTCATGCCCGCAATACGATACAATAACCTGGGCAAAGGCATGAGGAAATCAAGTTTTGGGGATAAAGAGGGAAATTAATGGGATTGAATCGAATTGAATTGAATTTATTCACCACTTTCATAAAAACATACAAGGCAATGAATACAATAGTTTCTTGCAAACATAGATAAACCACTAAAATGGAAAATACACTAAAGGAAATTACGAAGTGGTTGGATCATCAAACAAGTTACAAAAACTTATAGGTAGAAGATCCTAAAAATGTACACACACAAAACAAATAAGGGGACGAAGAAAATACAATACTACAATGGTAATTACACCCATACAAATTGCGTTTGTCAAATTCAAATTTTCTGTATCAGGTGAAGTTTTAGATGATGCTTAAAACTGTTTAAAGATGCACACTGTTTAAGTTTAGGGGGTAGTTTGTTCCAAATAGTGGGCCCTTGGCATACAAATATATAAAGCAATTGATAAATAGCAGGGACATGATAAATAGTGAGGCAATGGCGTCACAAACTGATAACCAAATTGGCAATTTGTGTAGTGATTTCCATTGTTCCATAGTTTTTCATATTTAAAAAAATTCATAACTTCCTTATTAGTTATCCAATTTTACTCATTTTTTGCTCTGCTTCTCTTGTTTTTCTCCATTTATTGAAAGCGAATTATTTTGAAGTGGATTTAGCCTTTAAGTTATATACCACATTCAAGCTTTTCGTAAATATACAATATTGCACGGTATATTTTCCAAATAAGTAAGGAAGTTAGATTTTCAAGATTTTTAGCTAAATAAGATTAGATTTATAAGATTTATTAGGACTTATGGACCAGGCACCCAGAAACTATACAATTTTAGCCAATGAAAAATTTTCAAGACTTTCGTTTGTCCATGACATTGGAATCTTAAAACCCTCAGGATTAAACTAGTATTTAGACTAAAAGACTACAAGCCTAGCTACTGCTTGGAGAGGGAGGGGTGTGGGGGGCACTTTACAATTGTGTCTTGTTGGGAGACAGGGGGCTTGAACACTCTCGGGCCTTGAAGGTTTTTGCGTCATGTATCGTACAAAGGGGTAATGCAATCTCAATATGAATTTACTGTTTGAGTTCTATAATATTTGAAATAATTCTTAGTGTTTATATATCACGTACGCTTAAATATATATTTACATAACTATACGTTTTTTTTAACGCTGATTGGAAATAATAATTGATGATGGGGGGGGGGGGGATTGGATAGTAGTATCTTTATTTGTACATTTTTTTTTCTTTATACTTCTGTTCTTTGTTTGTTTTTAATATTTGAATGTTAAGATATGTGTAATAATAATAATAATAATAATAATAATAATAATAATAATAATAATAATAGGGTCTTGCACCCCCCCCCCGGACAAAAAAAAGAGAGAGATGAAGGAAAATAAGGAATATAGGAGAGAAAGGAAGAAAGAAGAAAAAGAAGATGAAGGGGTAAAAAAGGGGGATCGGGGAGGGGGGAAAAGGCCTTGCCTCCCCTCCACCCTCAGCAAAAAAGAGAGAGAGGGAGAGAAAGGGAGAGAGAGAAGGAAGGTCGGGGAAGGAAAAGAGGAGAGAAAGTGAAATAAAATAAAGAGGAAGAAGAAAAGAAAAGGGGGAAATATATGCTTTTGTGCTCCTCTCGCCCCCCCCCCCCAAACGAGACCAAGCGCCAGATACGCCACTGGACACTACTGGCGTACTCCCCCAAACAAGAATAAAACGAGGTTGATTTCTAATTCGATTCAGTGTTTTACAATGTTGTAAAATGACATAGTTTTTTAGTAAATGTTTTATGAGTTTGTTGGAAAATTCCCAAGTAACAGTCAGGCGAGAAATATGCTTATTTAGAGGTCTACATGTCAAGGCTCGCGGAACGGCGGGGCTCGGGGCATGGGTCCCTCACTATTTTGAACAGGTA
>JAVYIG010010442.1:0-69208 GCA_035222895.1 Strongylocentrotus droebachiensis | reverse complement strand
GTACCTATCCCCACACGAAAAAAAAAATAACAACAAAAGGCAAACAATAGTAAAAACGTTTTGAATATGCCGAGAAAAATAAAAAGGTGTTATCAAGTTCAAACAATTTTGTCGACAGGATTAGACAAGCTACTTTATCGGCAAGATTTAAAAATTGCCCAGAAAACAAAAAAAATCTATACTACACCTTTACAGCTTTGGAATGGAGTAAAGGGGGGGGGGTTGTGGGGTTGTAGTGTGAGTGCCCCCCCCCACCCCCTACACACACACAACCCCACCATTGTCCATGGTTGCGCTTGCCTCCTGTATTTCGCTAGCAAAAATTCAACTTCATTAATCATTGGAGGTTGACATGGTCTTCTCTCCTCATTAGCTTGATATACGGATATGTATCCTTTGTGATCCATGTTTTACTTTCGCAAACATAATTACCCCATGACGACTCCGCCTTCACGCTTGAGTAAACCCATCTATCGAAATAGGGGTCCTTTCACATTTTGTCTTCAAATTTTAACGAAATTTCGGATTCTAAGCTTGTTTGAGTCAAGTCTATATATTGCCCGACATAGCAACATTTTATGTAGGGAAGGGAAGTGTGAGTCCATATAAATGATGTCAAGAAGAAAAAAAAAACATTGCTCATACTTTTATAATCATCTGAAGTTATGCGATGATCGGATATTTTTGTTTCTTTGATTTTTATGATGAAGTTTTATATACGACGTCATGTCCCCTCGACAGTTGCTCCACGTCAATATGTTACACACTATACAAGTCTTCGCTACAAACCCTGGACCCTAATACCTAGCCCTATCATAACCCTTACCATTGCAAGCTTAAAGCCCCACTACACTACTTATAGCTACTTGCGCCCTCTATATACCAAACAATGCCTAATCGGTGCCTGTTGGTCCCCCATGATCCCCTTTTTCTTTGATGAGATAATGACCTGTCAGTGACCTTGCAGGGAGGTCTAATCCCCCGTGCAGATTGCCACTATTTTTGGACAGTATAGCGTCGGGGTGTGAACTGTCCCATTTTGTGACGATTTGGCCTAGATAATTACGTTGTTTTTAAATACCTTCAAATAAATGAATCCGTGTTCTGAATGATGGCTAATTATGCTAACGAGTACAAGACGGGAGTTGGTTCATCCTTCTGGACATAATGAATGATTTAGCTCACTCATTGGTAAAGGAAAAGAGAAGGTTTATAAAGCTGACAAGGTGGAAAAAATCAACAGGGCTATACGGGCGTTTCACTGCTGCCCATTTTCTGATGCTATTAAGTTTGACATATTTCACAGAAAAATGGCTGTTGTGTGAATATTTTGATTAATCACAATTGAGAAGATGCGGAAAATTTTACTGCGAAATTGGACAATGTTATAATGTAATGTTTACGTTTCATGTCGCATAAATTATTGTTCATATATGATTGCAGTATAGCTACTCTATTTTGTTTTGTTTTGCTATTTATCATAAATGTCTTCCTCTTCTGATAACAATACCTGATCTACTTGTGCCTTTGCCCAAATTGTAAATTACCATTTTATTAATGTGTCCATATAAAAAAGAATTATTATCATCATGTTTTGTATATGTTATAATATATGCATGCATGTACATGTATATCATATCCCTTATGTTTCTCATATAGCTTTATGAAATAAAGGGCTTATATGATAATTAGAGAATGTCAATATAAAACATACCCATGTATTTTCTTTTGATTGCAGTGTTTTTCTAATTCTAATCCTCAACAGACTCAATGAAAGCATCATTTAGAATGATTATTATTATCATCACGTAGAAATACATGGATGTCATCAAGAACGCCTGCAGAGAGACTAAGAGCTACTACCTCGCTTTTTTGCAAGACGGGATGAGAATCCCATCATGCCTGATTTGGATTGATTTCTACATGAATGAACTCAATCTATACATGCAGGTATAACAGAAAAGCAGATAATGCCATAGGACCGTGTGTTGGTAATGGCCGAACCTTCAACCACGGTAGAAGCTTACGCAGCCCCGAGGATAGGCGGTGTTCTAGCGGCAGTACTCATGGTCCGGTTAGTGTACATACACACCGCACCAAGGAGATAACTACACCAAGCCTTGCCAAGTCACGGGGATATTATGCTTCAGACAATATTCTGACCATAATCAATATAACATTTGTTTATATTTATAAGGATTGAGAAGAAAATAAATCAAATCAAAATCAAATCAAATCTAAATGTGGTTCTCCATAATCAGTAGCTGTTTAGTGGGGGTTCGGAAGCTAAATTCACCTCCCCCCGAAAAAATCTTCTTTTTGACTTAAAACACGTAAAAATAATGTTCTTGTAGACAGAATATTATGATTATCACAAGAATACTCATGTTACCGAAAGTAAGTGTGTTAGAAAGTAACAAAAGTTATTGTTGACGAGGTGCATCATATTGCGAAATGTCACTTTCTTATGAAGATAGATCAATAAAGTGACAATTTTGGGCACAAAATGGATTCAATAGCAAACGTAATTTATAAGTTTGTTGAATGAAATGATTTCAAAGTTTACGAGAGATAAAAATCGTCTTCAGGACCATGTTATGAACAGTAACACCTAATCAGGAGCATTGTTCAAGCATTGTTACGTCATAAAGAAATTAGCAATGATTAGTGTACCATCAAATCATGATCCTCAGGGGGACAGCTCCATCGAGTAATATACCACCAGATGACAACTTCCGTCAAACTTTCCTTTTAATTAGAACATTCATGTAAAGAACTAATACACAGGGTCAAAGTGGGCTTTAGGTATAATTATAAAAGGTTATAAATTGAATTAAAGGTCTTTGAACAAATTACAATCGTTCAAATTCAGTTATTAACTACCTTGGCCCCAGGGGAAACGACAGCTGAGCAAAATCGAATTAATTTCACGTCACCTGCTTTTACATTATGCTTCATGGATTTCATGAGCGAGTGTGGTCGAGTGGTCCTGATTCTGGGGCTTTGGGAAAGAGGGTTCGGGGTTCCAAAGCATTAACGCGCAACGTCCTACAGTTAACTGTTTTCACATTCACCAACCAAAAGTACGATCACGAAGACTTTCGAGAAATCAACTAAATAGAAATTCCATTACTCCATCGTATATCTCTAACTTCATGGAAAGGGATTGGAAAGGAAAACGGGGTGGGGCAGTGAATATCCTAGACGACAGAGAGAAAGAGAGAGAAAGAGAAAGAAAGAGAGAGGAGTGGGAAGATGGGGCATACAGACACACATACATTTAAGTGGGGGAGGGCTTTTTATAAAGTTGAATTCAGAATAAATTAAGAAAGAGGAAATTCTTTTTTTGATTAAAAAAAAATGGAAGAATAGTATTGGATTGACAGGGTATGTCCGACTATCCTATCGTGACTAATACCTGTCGTATCTGTCGCATCTACATTCAAGTTTGCCTTTCATTCCGTGTACTGTAATTATAATACGTATCACTCACGTCATTAGTAATGCTGTACCGAGCTAAAAAGTACATCTAACGATCAAATCTCATTATTTCTTGTTCCCATGTACGAAATGATTTACATCGCGCATGCCTGAAGCTAATCGTTCTGAGAGTTAATTAAACCGTCAGAAAATCCATAGAACATTTTGTTTGAAATAACCTAAAATTATCGAATACAAAGTCATGAATACCGATATAGTTATGAAAAATGCATTTCTTTATAAACTATAATATTAATAATGATGATGATAAATATCATACTACTACCACTAATAATAATGATAATATAAATAATAATAATGACAATGATAATAATATTGATTATTGATCAATATTAACGACAGGAACACTGATAATTGTCCCTTGCTACGCCCCCCCCCCCCTCCCTCCCAGTTACACGCTAATAACTTATGACTGTGCCAATCATTCATAACATTTATTTAAGCTCATTTGGGAAAAGCGCGAAGAAAACGTTCCATGATAACATAATGATTTACAAATTTAATTTGTATTTAAATTAATCTAATAAATTTCTCGGTGTTCATTTTAACTGTTTGATTAGATGATGCTGGTGACAGAGAATTCCACCGTTTAATTGATTTTAATATGCGTCTAGTCATTTCATTTAAAGCGGACGGCCTTAAAGAGAATGCTGTGTTCTGGGGAGAAGTGACAAATAAATTGTGAGCGTTTTTCATTGTTATTATGCAAATATGGAAGAACATCCGAGAAAAATGTTCCCTGAAAAGCATTCTAAATGTGTCTTGTAACAGCTTTAAATTGTGGGCCTCATCTTTATGCCACATGTTTGTGTAGTCCCATAATTATACATCTTTCTATGTACAGTGCTTGTTACTTTCACCAAGACTGGGCCAAATTTCTTATCATTTTGATGATTCCAGAACCTTGCAGTACACACCAATACTTATATGCTACATGATCAACTTTTCTGACCCATTCCACACCCTTTCTTTCACAATGCAATCACATAACCATAACTCAACTTTATCTTTAAAAGCGTACTGCCATATCATCCTAAAATCTAATACTCGTTGTTTGTCTGTCAGCTCACTTTTGACGGCTCAAATGAAGCAAATTTGATGAGATGAGAATGTCAAGGTTCCTGAGAGCGAGGGCTTGGAATAATAGCATTACATCCGATGAGTATTGCTATGTGTCCTTGAGCTTGAGCTTGTAAAAGCATAGCTTCTATCTATAAAACTAGCTATACTCAGCCAAGGAGTTATTAAATCAGAGCTCTTTGGTTCAGCTATAAATGCATAGCGTTCGAAAGGGGTGTGGCATGCTTCATGTTTAAGCACGAAAAGGGGCGTGGCATTATCATTTTCATGTTTTACACGAAGGGGCATGGCTTATCGACCTTGGCTGCCTGTGCACAATCAACAGTATTATATTAATGACATGAGCAGGGGCGTCGCAGGGGGCATAGTCAATCGTAATTTCTGTCGGCAAAATCTGCGATCGCTTTCTGCAAATCTGTAATTTTGAGGACCTACTCCGATTGTCTTTAAATGTGAACATGTTGAGTACCACATTGTGCTTGTCGGAAAAACACAACATCGTCAACTTGTCGGCAACATTTTTTCCGTCCTCCCCGCCACCTAGATATTCTATGATACTCCTAAAGTGTTGAACGGAGCATGATCCTATATTTTCACTTTCACTTTCTACATGTATGGCAATGAAGTGCACAACGCAGGCCCTATGTAAGCAAATTAGGAAATTACTTGGCATCCACTGAAAAATGTCAATGTTGGCCTATTGTCACTTCTAATGAGTTAAGGGCTCGCATGCACTCATGTTTAATCTTCTGCTATCAAGAATGGGACGAACGTATGACTTTTTTGGCCTTTAAAAAAGAGAGAAAAAAAGGGTTACAATAGAAATGAAACGAATAATCAACCAAGTGCTGTGCAGGACAAGAACATATTTTATCGAAGCCATATTTTGTCTGAATCATGCATGCAGTGAAACATAAAGGATGGGGATTTTCTTGATTAAAAAATCGAGTGCACAATGGATGCATACAATCACGTTGAAATGGATACATCAAATATTCAACAAATCATTGTCATTTTGTCTCTACAGCATTTGTGGCGACCTTACCAAAAGATGAAACACTAGTCTGATAAGGATTATTGTGCGCGACTATCAAATCAACAAAAGCCCCTTCTATGATACCACAAAAGCGAATGATCTGGTTTTACATCTCGCAAACCACGCACCCTCGCCTCCCCTCTGCCCCTCTCGTTCCATTTTAAAAGCCTTCATTGTGCCCCTCTCGGCGCATCCCAGTCTAAATGTTTGGACAAATCTACCCGAAATGATTTGGAATAGAAATATAATTAGAGTGGATCTTTTGACTCGGCTGCGGGGCGCGCGCACCTGCCTCGTCTAAAATCCCTCGGGGCTAGGCTAGGAAACCCGTTATCATAGAAAGTAAACGGATTGTGTCGTCTGCGTTTTGCTAAAAGGTGATAGGTGAGCATTTTAATAGATTCTTTGAGGGGAGGATTGATGGAAGGGATGGAGGCGTATCTGGCCACAAAGGAAACAAAGGGGTAAACCCAGCAAACACAGAACGTTTTCAGAACGTTTTCAAAACGTTTTTTTTAGGTCCTGTACGTCTTCGTCCTAAATGAACGTTTTAAAAACGTTTATATAACGTTAAAGTTTGGACTTCTCATTTACGTCAAAGTTTAGGTTTTTGAGAACGTTTAAAAAACGTTTTTTGGACGTTACAAAATTAAACGTTTGGTATAGGACGTTTACAGAACGTTTGATATAGGACGTTTACAGAACGTTTGATATAGGACGTTTACAAAACGTTTGTGGACGTTACAAAATAAACGTTTTGTCTTCGTCCATATTAAACGTTTAAAAAACGTGTATATAACGTCTAAGTTGGGACCTTACATTCGCTGCGGAGCTAGGTCTTTTGAAGACGTTCAGAAAACGTTTTTTGGACGTTACAAATTAAACGTTCTTGGATAGGTCCTGTAGAACGTTTACAGAACGTTTTATTCAGACGTATTTTGTTGAATTTATTTTTTATGTCCAAATAAATATTTCTTAAAAAATACCAGCTGGCGAAATAAGGCCACATGCATACGCATGGGGGGTCGAGGTATGTCAAACTGATGCACTCCTGTGGCGTAGCGATGGAGGGAGGCACGTGCCCCCAATAATTTTGAGGAAAAAATAGAAAACATAAGGTGACATTATTTGAAGAAAAAAGAAATACATAAGGAGTGACCCCTCCCCCTCACATAATGTTTGTGCCCCTCCCCCTCCCCCAGCCCAATTAGTCCGACCGCGCTACGTCATTTATATGCTCCATTCAACCACGTGTATACAAAGTGCGTACGCACCGTATATAATCGTACCACATAGTATCGTATCTATCCGGCGCGGCCGGTGCGGCGCGCTCGCTCCAGAGCTTGCCGCGTGTTTTAAACTGACTGACGAGTTGACTGCTTGACTTCGAGATTTCAAATAATCTGTTAGACTGCGACACCGAGGTAAGCGTTATTTTAACATTTTGATATCTGTAAGGAATTTAAGCTTTGTTCGATTGATTTTGAAGCATGTAAAATGAAATAAAATATTGATTATTTGCATTAAAACTAAAAGTACGGCAGACTCTATGTCGCATGTGCAGGCCGTTGAAATTTTCATTGCATTGACTGGTAACAGTGGTATGGTAATTGGGTAGGCTAGGGTATGTGCACACATAACACCAGGAAGCTCCGATGCCGAACGGCGTCGGAGCTTCTTGGAGTTAGTGCATACATAGCTGCATTACTATCCTGGCTGTGTGTATTAAAAGCTGTGCTATTGATACTTAACATTTCAAACACCACTGTACAAAACTCTTTCACTAAAAATCTGTACTTTAGTGACAATTGATGACACCTAAATAGCAGTAATAAAATACAATTTGTTCAACTTACCGATGTTATTTTGTTAGAAAGAACAATTAAGAAATTCAAATTGTTTGTCTACTGTCAAAATTTGCTTACAGCCGCATCGGCATGATAAGTGCATTTGTGTATTATGTGTGTATTGACTATTCCTTTTGAGCAAATGCTGCCTATTAAAACGTAGTGCAGTGCTAGAGGTCAATACGCATAATAGCATGGACTCTTTGCTGGAGTGGGTATGTGCGCATGGCTCGTTACATTACATGGTAATCGGATAATTAAAACAGTTGAGTTGTTAACTTTGCTGTCTGGAAAAATCATGGAAAGTTCCCATCGGGATTTAAAATGCTATTTCGTGAAGAAAATAAGTCCTTCGACTACCAGCTCATTTCTTGACTTATTTACTCTTCCCTCAATAGCATTTAAAATCCCACGGGAGTGGAACATTCCATGCTTTTCCCTCCACCACCATTTAGCAACTTTATATTATCCCACCCCCTATTACAACAGGTTTGTTTTTTAGGCAATTGAAATAGCTCCCAAACCACCTTTTTTGTATGGATATTGTTTTTTTAGAAATATCGAGACCTAGATCTATATCTTGTTCTCAATTTCGTCTCTTTAAAAAAAATCTGTTTAGTTCAGATGACACATTATTTAAAGAAATTGATTTCCAATAACGTAGATTAACTTAATGATTGATTTGTTTTATTTTTACATACAGGCAACTATGTGAAAGCGCAAAAACATCGCCAGGAAGGCAGAGGACACGTCAAACCTGGTATCGGAAGATGATGCCGTGTAGAAGCGAAAGAGACGTCTTCCCCAGAGATTAAGCAAATCTTCTAGTGATTCCGGAAGTGACGCTGGTAAGTATTTGTCTCTTGATGGTTAGTAGTGCTTGGCTCGGCCAGAGACGTATAATTTACATCTTATTTCTCGTTTTCTTCAAAATCCAACAGATGATGAAAACCTAAGATAATTTATTTGGGATAGCTTAAGCTAGACATGCTTTGTGTCCCAGCCATGCAAAATGATGATTAATAGATGTGGCACCATTCCGGCAAAACTGGAAATTAATTTGTAATCTAGGCATAAATTTCGGACAAGAAGTTTACATTACCCAAAAGTTTGTTCAGTTTATGAGAATTCTTGTCATGTCTTGATATCCCTTTTAACATCTGCAATGTGTCTCTGTTTTTCAGATCTTGAATCAAGAAAACAACATGTACGCGGAGGAACGACTAAGGCTGTGGCAGCAGAGATACCAATGCCGAAACTGAATGCGAAGTCCAAGTCCACATCGCATTTTTCAGTTCCAACCCACAACTCCAGCAAGGGCTCGGGCTTCGGAAAGTAAGTTTTTTTCAGATAGCATTTCACAAACGAAAGTTTCTGAGGTTTTTTTTATCATCAGAACATATACTGTAGAGCGTATAAACTAACAAAACAACATTTGCCATTTGTACTAAGTTGCTACACTAAAATACTGTTGGATTGGATAAGAGAGGCAGATTATCTCGGCGTACATGTAATTTATTTCATCAACAAGGCATGGGTATAGTTTTCTTACAGAAGAGTCGCTTTTAAATCCTTACAGTATGTATACTTTGTTGGAAGCGCTGCAAAGGTGTCGTCTTTGAAGCTGGGTGATATATTCCTGAAGTGACTAAATTGGACAGCTATCAAACATATCTCGCCAAAATATCCTATTAATTTGCTGTCAAACTTTGTAATGACTTGAACTGTTATTATAATGTATTTTATGTGTCTGTTTTTTTCTTCTCAGGCAATTTTCAAGTGCAGGTACTGTGTAGTGTGTACGCTGCAGAGGCTGGAGGAAGGGCAGCAGCAGCTGACGCAGTTGGTACAAAAACTGCTTTTGTCCAAATCGGGAGCGGCCGTTGATGTGGAAGACCTGAGGGAGCCGTTTACCGAACCAGTGAACACCACATTTTCATTCAAGGTAGATTAAGATACCTTCATTCAGGGGCAATGCAAACAATCCTAAAACTCATACTTAAACCAAATTTTGACCATTTCAGCTAATAATGGAGAAACTTTATCAGCGACATAACAGTTTTGTTGGTGCATCTTTTTGGATTGAATTGCCAACATCTTGTTGAGAATGCAAGACAAAGTTGTATAGGTCTGTAAATGTACACCTTTTTTGTAAGGATGCTGAAACCAATGTGTGTGCTGCCAAACTCTCTTATAACCTTGTCTTCTATATTCATAGACCCTTAAATTTGAGTATTCATATTTGCCTGTTAATAATTCATATCAACTCATTTCTATCAGTTTATTGCAAATAGCTTTTGTAGATTGTTTATGTGTTTTGTGTTGATTTTATATTTGAAGTAAGATCCAAGGCTTCTGGGAAATCTTGACCTGCCCACTAAATCTTTGGTCGATCAAAAGGACAATTTTTTACTCGGATTTAAAGGGGAAATCTACCCTAGAAATTTCACTGCTTCAATCAAAGGAGACAAATTTGAACAAAGTTAAAAATAAGAAATGGGCAAACTCGGTAAGGAAAACAAAGTAAGGAAACTACTCTTTTTTTACATTTTCTAGTAAATTACTCTCGGCTATCCAAATTGACAATGCTGATGACATCTTGAGTAGCTCTAAATTCACTTTGTACACAAAATTTTACATTTTCTAACCCCCATAGTCAAAGCATGTTGTGTAGAAAGCTATTCGTCATTAGTAATCTGAACATACTCTGATTAAAAGCTGTGGAAATGTGTAACTTTAAGGAAAATTTAGAAAATATGAAATTTTGAGTACAAAGTTGATGGATAGCTACTCACAGTTGGTGTCATCAGTGTTGCCAATTTGTAGAGCTGAAACGAGTGTAGTTTCCTTGTTTTTTTTTGGACGTACTTTCACTTGAAATGTGACTTCTTAAAATAGTCACATTTTTTATCACTTGTAGAAGTTGATGAGAAAGTAAATACATGTACTCTTTTGAATAGTTATATTTTGCACCGGATGATGAAGCTAATCCTGGGTGGAGGCACATAGCTAAATCGGTTATTCACATGTATTTAATGATAATTTGTGACATTTTGTTAAAAGGTTCTGGTGAATTTATTCACATTGAATTTGATATAGTACACAACAAATTTACAGTAATCCACTATTTGGTTTTACCAAAGATCAAGACTTATTATAGAAAGATTTCTTAATCATTTGCTGGGGCATCTTTTTGGCATGAATTGCCAGGTTCTGTAAATAACTCAAATTGCTTTTATAAAGTGTGTTACCAAAGTTGCTATCTATTGTGTGCTGCAAAATTATTGACACTATTCATTTTATCTTTGCCTTGTATATTCATAGAGACATAGACCCGTGAATTATATGAGTATTCATATTTGCCAGTTAATGAGGCATATCTTCAACTCATCTATCATTTTCTTATGTTTTATTTGTAGATTGTTCATGTGTTATGTATCTATAGTTTTAAAGGGATAGTTTAGTATTGGTCAAACTTAACTTTAAAACCAAAACCTGCACCATCACGGTGCAAAGTAATAATTACAAACGGCCAAGTAAAGCCCCTGTTAGTATTCAAAATGACCCGTTAATTTTAGTTTCTGCATTTAATGTTTGTTAAAATAATAATTAAATATCTATATCAATTGCTTTTTAAAGAACTATTCAGATTTGTTTTCTTCAAAGTAGTCTTCAAGCATTTTTAATATTTTGAATAAAAATATATTTATGGATATTTCAGCCGTTTGTGAACCGATATTGATCAAATAACAATTAATTCTGAATATTAGAATTGTATGTTCTTTCGGGGGCACTTCGGGAAATACCAATACTCTTTTTCAAATATACATGATGTACTGTATTGCCAAGCCTTTGTACATATTTTGTAAATATGTTTGATAATAAATTCATAAAATCATTCAAATACATGTGTGACCTAGCGTTTATTAAAAATTCACTGTATATTGGACGTTCTTAAAAGGTTTTCTGAACGTTTCCAGGACGTTCTAGACGTTCTTAAAAGGCTTACTGAACGTTGTAAAAACGTTTCCAGGTCGTTCTAGACGTTCTTAAAAGGTTTTCTGAACGTTCTCAAAACGTTTCCAGGACGTTCTGGACGTTCTTAAAAGGTTTTCTAAACGTTGTCAAAATGTTTCCAGTACATTTGGACGTTTAGAAAACGTTTTATAAACGTTCCAGACGTGTTTTAAAAGGTTTTCTAGACGTTCTTAAAACGTTTGTAGTGCATTTTAACGTTTTAAAAACGTTTTAAGAACGTTCCAAACGTTTTTTAAAGGTTTTCTGCACGTTCTAACAACGTCCACAATATATTTAGAACGTTTTCAAAAGGTTTTTGGACTTTTCGAATGTCTGAAAGGTTTTTAAAGGTTTTTCTTTGGTTCTTTTAACGTTTAAAAAACGTTTTTAAAACGTCCAATAAAACGTTTTAAATACGTCGAAAACCTACCACATTTTGACGTCCAAAAAACGTTTTCACAAAACGTCCAAAAAACCAACTTGGAACGTTTTTAGAACGTTCAGAAAACGTCCAATTGTTAGTTGGGAATGTATCTCCAAACGAAAATGAAATAGTAACGGTACAAAGCAAGGCATTATTTTCATCAAAATAAGATGGGAATCAAGCTTGAAAAATAATGTAAAGTAAAACTGTATCATCAGTGATCAATGTGTTCACACTTCTCTGGAAATATCATCAGAAAAAAGGGATGTTTTTATTATTGTAGAACAGTGCTATCGTTTCGAGTAATAGTCACAACTATGTCAAAATTAATCAAAATGGTTCTATCATATTAATTCAGATCAGTCAGAGGAAAAGGGCAAGAATAACGGACTTAAATCTTTATGCAGATTAAAACATAGTCAATGAAAATTGATTGTAACCGATTCATTAACAAAATCTCCTTATTTTCAATGATGATTGATTGATTGATTGATTGAAAAAGGTTTTATTATAATTGCACTTCGCAGGCATATGGCTGAATTATGTACAATTTACATTGCCAATAATACATACAAACGTGGTTTGACATTCTCACAAAGTATAATATACAGTATATAACAAAATTCATGATTATGATGTTTGAAATGTAGGCCTACATGGGCTCAAAATACAGACCGTTATTAGGCGTATCGCAATAATGTATGATTCAAGCTTACACAATTTCGTTTACTGACATGTAGGATGAAGTAAAGCTGATTTTGCTCCATTCGAAAGTCTCAGACGAAAAAAAAAGGGCAAACTGTTCACTTTGACGTCTCAATTCCTGAACATGATGTGACTGGTCCCTTTAAGCGATGCCACAAGCTCTGCCCAATAATTGGTTAAATGCGAATTAATTGGCCTGCCGGTAGAACGGCTCTGGTGCCATTCAATAATACGATTGAGAGGCAGAGAGAGAGAGAGAGAGAGAGGGGAGCTTTGTAAATTATAAATGCACAGACATTGAATACTACGCGTTGAGCATGTATCTACATCTAGATGAGCATATCGCACTCATCCAAAATGATTCGAAGCGTCATTAAAAAGTCAATCTATAAATTAAGATTTTGAAGAAGAAAAAATACATAGCCTTCAGTGGTCTTCGTAATATCATATCGGGATCGTAGCGTCATTTTAATCTATTTCAATCATTCGAGGCGAATAATTAATCTGCAGTTTGATGATTCGGGCACAAAACGCTTGACAAATGCGAAATGAATTATCTTTTTATTAATTGGAATTTTGTAGGAATTGCGTCCGTCTATCAAATTTCTTTAAAAAAAAAGAAAGTTTTAATACTGTTACTACAGTTAGTATTACTTTGTAGGCGCCTTGAGCATCGTCTGTGATAGATGTGTGTGCAATATAAATGTAGCTATTATTATCATAATTACTCGAATTTTCAATGAGATTATTTTTTGCGCTTTCCAAAGACTTTCATTTTCATTTACATTTGAAAAATATTACGCAGTACCTTTACTGCAAGGTATTGTCAGCTCAATCTCCATTGATGTAATAGTTGTCTTATCTTAACTTATACCCCATATTGAAGCCTTCAAGCTAGATGATGTTGTACATAATATTCAGTTCCTCTCATCCATATTACTATGCGGTAGAAACATGAAGTGCTTCGTAAATTTACGTCTACAAAAATAAATTGAAATATTAGAAAATAATATACATGTACTGTATATAGGCCCTATTTCATAAATTTATTTCAAAATATAATTAGTTCATACCCCTTTACTCCCTCAAGTATTTCATGTGAACTATACATATTTCTTTTAAATTTGTATCATAATTTATGAACGCTTCACAAAACATGTTATATGTTCACTCCGCCTTCGTGGCATGGTAAATTTCATTTTCTGTAAACTTTGCATATTCCAAGCCGCGCTTACGAGAAGCAAATCAGAGCGACTTGGGTTCTATAGCGAATAGCATGGTTGTCAAGTCGCATGTGTGTCATTCACTGAAGCATGTATTTGGTTGCCTGACATGTGTTATGTGTACTTCATTTTAGTCCGTTCATGTGAAAACTCATTGATTTACAAACACACACAAACCCTCCCTTAAATCCTTCATTCACAAAAACTAAAGGTAAAAGTACACAGTGTATCAACAAAATATGAGAAAAAAAATTGCATCATGATTAAAGAGGAATACTAGTTTCATGATTCATTCATTTATTCTAGCTTGTTTCTCATTGCTCTACAAACACACAAATACCTATTATACAGGTAGCCATCATACAATAGCAGAGAAGAAAATGTGGTCCATGAAAAAGACAATTTCCTAAACATTCATTATAATTATTTAATCAGCTTGCACTACTATCTTGCAAAAACCGAATGATTTAAATTAAACTCACACAACCACCCTCTTATACAATATATATACGAATCCTTCATCCATAAAATGGCAGAGAAGAAAATAGTGTTCTTTCTCATATATAGCATAATATACTTTGATATTTAACATTATATCGAGACTTTAAATGGATACACAATCAACTGCTTGCAACTGTCACCTACAAAAGAAACCCTAATACTATCTAGTCCGCTCGCTTCGTTCGCTCGCTTTGGTCGAAACTGCATGAAAATATCATACTCGGGAAATATATAAAAGTACCCCTTCCCTTTTTAAACTAAAACGCCCATGTTCCCTATGAATGCAGTCAAAAAGAAATGTATTGAATATTCGACTTCTGGAAAGGAAAGCGTTTTTTATTTTGTGGTTCATGGTTTGAAGTAGATATTTTATAATCACAATGGCAACATAACGCAGCAGGGAGCTTTTTGTGTGTATAATGCTTTTCACAAATGAATACATTGAATACATTGAGTCAAAATTGCATAAAACCGCAAAAGTACAGACGTTTACCGTATATGTTTTGTATAATTATGCTTGCAGTGGTTTTCATGTTATTTCAATCGATATTTCATGTGTTAATGTACTTTTACCATGTTTCGCTTCTGATGCAAACTAAACCTTCTCGAGGCAATCACATTGTTGGGATAACAGTTAATAGTAATGTATTGAACATTGTCTAATTTGTTAATGAAAATGTTATGCACAGTGCCTCATCAATAAATGACAAAATAAATGACAAATGTGTAGACCATACATGTATACGATAAACAGGCGCACCCCCCCCCCCACACACACAGACAAAAGAATTTGTTTAAAAGCAAAAAAACAGCCGAAATCGAGTTTAATTAGTACACATAAAATGACATCTATTGATTCCATAATTCATTATATTTTTTATGTTTTACAAATACACGGTAAATTATACAAGAGGAAAAGAATATTCTATTTCAATGATGCTGCTTAACATGTTTATGTTATCAAATCATTTAATTTGACTTCTTATAGAGAAAAGAAGCAGGGCTTCTGTAGGAAGATGTTTTCGGTCAACAGGAAGGCAGCGATAACTATGCATTTCCAACAATATGTTTCCCCCAAAAAGTTTATAAATAAACGCCACCTACGTTTATTTATTGATGAGTGTTTTCCCTTTTGTTCCTTTGCACGATTAGGAACAGAAATATCGACCAGCTATTAACTCAGTTCACACAATGGAAGAGCCATTCAGGATTTATTGAACGGGTATTTAAAATACAACGATAGACTTAAAGATAAAGTTGAGTTCTGGCCATTAAATGCGATTGCATTGTGAAAGAAACGGTGTGGAATCGATCAGAAAAGGGAGATAATGTGGCATATAAGTATTGGTGTGTACTGCAAGGTTATGGAATCATCAAAATGAAAATAAATTTGGCCCAGTGTTGTTAAAGTAACATGCACTGTTCACAGACAGATGTTTATATGGGACTACACATACATGTAGTAACTGAAAATGAGGCCCATATGTTAAGCTGTTACATGTCAAATTCAGAATATGAAGGCATTTGAAGAGCCATGCTTTACAGGGAACATTTTGTTATCTGATGTTCTTCCACACTTGCATAATAACAATGAAAACGCTCACAAATTATTTTCACCTCTTCCCAGAACTCAACCTTCTCTTTAAATACGTCTGGTTTGAAAAGTGGGCTATACAGCGCAGTCAATAACTAACTGTCGGGAATATATTATGTATTAAGATGAGATTATGGCGATGGACAATACGTGGAGGCGGTGGAGGAAAGTTAGGAAATCGGCCAGAGGTAATTTAAGGATTACCTTAAAGAGGGATGTAATGAGATAAGCGTAGGCTATATATATATATATAGAGAGAGAGAGAGAGAGTGTGTGTGTGTGTGAGAGAGAGAGAGAGAGAGAGAGATTTAGAGAGAGATTTAGAGGGAGAGGGGGAGAGAGAGAGACGAACTGACCGAAAAAATAGAAACGTGCAGGCAACATTTATCTTTATAAACCTGTCCTTTATGGATATTTAATGAGGAAGCAATAATAATTTATTAATAAACACAAATATTGTATAAAGAGAGCGAGAGAGGAGGAGAGGGGTCGAGAAAGAGAGAGAGAGAGAGAGAGAGAGATAGAGAGAGAGCGAGAGAGAGAGTTAGAGGGGGAGAATCGGTCAGGTAGACTGTTGAACTGTTTAATGAAACCAAACAGACAGCCATTCACACAAACAGACAGACTGACAAAGTAAATAGAAAGTGAGAAAGAAAGACGGAAAGACAGAGGCACAAAATACAAACACATAATTTTATAGACAAAGGAACCGTAGACGAACAGGCAGACAAAATGGCGGGTATAATAATAGCTGATAATCTAATCATTTATGTATGATCCCTGGATAACGTCCCAGTATAAACAAGTGAGCAGACCCATGTGTCTACATACAACCGTTTTCCTATATATTTTACGATAGCGTTTACTTTTAGGGCTAAATATTACTGATCACATCTTGTTCTTCGAATTGGCAACAATAACGTTTTTCTTTTCTTGCTACATTGTTATAATATAATCTACTACCTCTTAAAACTACGTGGGCGAGAACTTGTGACAAGGTTGTTAATTTGGCATTTTGATTTAAAAAAAAAAATGATTTGCACCTCTCAATGTGCTGCCAATTTAAGAATTGTAAAGTTTATTTTGCTTTTTAAAATGCACATCATCAAATACAATTATGATCATGCAACAAAAACTGAGTCAGTACGCAGAAATGTTTTGCGCTTTCTACTCGTGCACCTGGTTTATTTTTAGGGCTCAGAATAAAAAGGTATCAAACCAAAGAAAGAGATATTCAGATAAGTGACAAAGAAAGAGAATACAAAGGGAAGCAACCTCCCTCTGACTTAAATACAATTCCCTCAAAACGGAGAAGGAATGTGTATTGTGGAGTATAATGGTTTTTGTCTGCGATTTGAAAGGTAGATGAAATGGCCCTCCTTTCAAAAGGAAGATGAAATACCCATCCTTAGAAAGCGATAAGTGCTAGAAAGAAGCGTCAATACATCTTTTAGTCAAATACAAATAATTCATAGAATCTCTTATCGTATTAAGACCAAAAGAAAACCAAATTATCTAAAGGACATAAGAAGAATAAAGCGTTTATTCTGTGTCTGTAGAGAGGGTTATCTCAGTTCATATAAACTTATATAATATGAGGTATAGGTCTGCCATATGCCTGCACTATTTGTTTATGTACGTTATATAATTTCGATCAAATACAATACAATTGCAACTACTATATTCAAGTAGAAAAACAAATCATTATCATCTTGGTATAGACAAATTATTATGAAGAGTTTTTTTTGTTATATTCTAAAAAATATAAATTCAAAAGTTAAAACATTGAAAGATAGAAATAGAGAAAAATAGAATGACATAGAAAGAAGGGAGAGTACTGTGATGAGCGTACGATAGATAGATATAATTAATTAATTTGTATGAGTTTTAATACCATTTATCGTTTTGTTTTAAGGATGAGCATATTATCTTCTTTTCAAAGCGCAATTAGCGCATACACAAACATCTATCTATCTATCGCACGCTTTTCCCTTCTCTCTTTCTTCTATTACTTTCTATATTTCTCTATTTTAGTTCTTATATAAATATATATTTGATATATAGTATATACATATATATATACAAACAGAGAAGTCATGCATGTTCATGCAATCATACAAGAAGGGAAGAAGCGATATGGAAATAGATGCATGTCATGATGCATACTAAATCAGGGAGACAGGAAGGTAGAGAGAGAGAAATAGGAGAAGGGGAAAGAGAAGGGGAGAGATAGTGTGTGTCTGTGTACAGAGCGTGCATGTGTAAGTGAGAGAGAGAGGGAGAGAGAGATACAGAGAGGGGAGGAGGGAGGGGTAGAGAGGGAGAGATATACAGAGAGAGTAGAGAGATGGAGAGAGGGAGAGACAAAGCGAGAAAGAGAGTGAGAGAACGAGTGAGAGAGAGGGAGCGAGAAAGATAACGGGAAAAAGAGAGAGTGTGTGTGTGAGAAAGAGAGAGAGAGAGAGAGAGAGTAGAGAGGAGAGATGGATCAAGGCTTTATTGGGTCTACTCAAAATGAAAGGGAGGTCCCGTGAACAGACGACACGCTATATCACATGACACCCAAAATATTGTCCCCTAGTTGATCTCCGCGACGCCACCAAAATGGATCCCTGTATATAACAACCGCCCGAATATACGCGCCAATACACTAAGCAAATACGTGGATAAATTGAACTTGAACTTATTATAGACCTTCAGAAGCCAAAAGGGCTCAACTCGATGTAATATTATGACTAATCCTTATAGCCCTTAGCAGTCGAGATATTTCATTATTTATCCATACCAGTATATTCTTTATCAATGAAAAACACTATATAATATGAAACAGAATGTAAACGACTTTTTAGCTTGTATGAACCTTAATTTCTTAATCACTTTAGAAGTAAATGTACATTGTATTAACAAATAAACTTTCAATTCATAATTTCAACTTCAAACAAGAATTTGACATAATCTAGTCAGATACCTTATTATATGCGAAAGTTCATTTTTGAAATATAAAATATCAAATTAAACAGATAGATATTGTAGTGGTAAGCGTGCAACAAGAAATAAATGGTGGTGGACTGGTGGTTATTTTACCTGACTGCTATGAAAAAGCATAAATGCTTGTTAGTAAGCAACCAGACGGCTGACGGCTTTAGGTCCTCTCCGAGGGACCTGGTAATGAGCATTAATGCCTTACCAATGGGCACTAGTGCATCGACTTGGTTTCGAACACGGGTCACCGGATAACGAGACCACTGCTCTACCAACTGAGCTATTGCGCCTCCTCTTTATTTTTAACTTGTCTATTATCCTTCCAATCACTATACAGTGCTAATCACCATGCTGTACTTGATTATAATTATTCAGACATGAAAGTAACGAAGAAGAGACGACCTTGAATGTCACAACTAAATCACCGCTCCGGGATCCATCAAGTGTATTATAGATATAGCATAGAGCAATTGACCTTCAAAATATCATCGTTAACAAGGCAGTCTGCCAGACATAGACAATACATTGGTAGACCTCGACCCACCGAAAGTACATTATTATACGAGGTGTTATGTACTTAATCCTATAAGAGACAGGTACTAATAATAGAGAAAGCACTCTATAATATAACGCTTTACAATTCTGTTAATTATCCTTCAATAATTATGCTGCGATGTATAGTATACACATTTATTAATTATATTAAAAATGTTTGATCAAGATTAGAGAAAAGGGCGAAGTAGCCCGAAACCCGCCATTTGTCGCATGTGTGCCTTTTAATATATAATTTTGTTCCTGTATTTTCCTTTTAAGAAGATTACCAATTCAAGGAAAAGGGGATTTTTATATTTTTTTTTGGTTTTTACTGCGAGTAATATAAAACATTTATTCATGATTATTTGAATTTATTTCTATAATTGTCACTATCATCATCATCATTCTACGAACACAACTTCTACTACTTTGTTATACTATGTTTGCTGTTATTATTCATTCATTATTATTTCTATTATTATTATTAACGACATCATCGTTTCCTAATTTATCATTTAAATCTAAAAAACGAGCACATAATTATGACATAGTTGAATGAATTGTTTGTTTCTCTCTCTAATATCCCTGGTTTTTCCTATATTCATCGTCTGTCCGGCGGATGGTGGTGGGGGAAGTCTCCGTTAGGGGGACGATTTTCCCTCGCAGGGGACTGCTTTCGGCGGGACAAGCCGGTTACCCCCGTAATGAAAATCCTTTCCATATCATAAAAACAAGATTTGCCTTGGAATCCCCAAGTCCACGATGCTCCCCACATTAAAGAGAGATGACATTCTCCCTCAGAGCACTCCCACCGAGTCCCACGTAGATGTAGCCTTGATATTGAGGCTTATATTGGGGGTTGATCATGCAATATGACTGCGTGTGTCATGGGCTAAAGCGTTACGTCAATCATGTATTTCAATGTCATGATGTTCCATGCTTTACATACATGTACGGTACATACGGGTATGTGATATTAGTAGTTTTTGTTCCCACGAGTTGAAATGGTAATATAATAATTATAGAGTAACTGTTATAGTGTGTATTGTGTAAGATGATGTAAATGTCTTATCAATATAATAATCGAGAAGAAAAGTGGAAAGGAGATTAGATATGAGAAAATGGGCAAATGTTTCAAATATTTCAATATCGTAATGTTCCATGCTGTACATATACATACGGGTATGTGGTATTAGTAGTTTCTGTTCCCACGAGTTGAAATGGTAATATGATATGGTGTGTAAGATGTTGTTGATGTTCTATCGATATAATAATCGAGAAAAAAAGTGGAAAGGAATTAGAAATTAGAATATGGGCAATCATTTGAAAGAGTAATATCATAGTAACATGTTGTCTTTACTTTTTAATGCTATGCAGTACTTTTTTTTCTTGTCCTCTTACCGAGGTGTTTTATTTCAAGTATTTCACATTTCATATAATTATATTAACATCAATTTACATTTTAATATAAGAACAAAAGATGCTATGCAGTATATACATAGTAATGCATTCATGCGGGTCTCAGGTATTACTGGTTTCTATAAATAAATATTTGGATTGTAAAATATGGTCAAATGTGATCTCAACTATAACTGATAAGAAAAGAGGAAAGGAAGATGTCTTTCTTATGAGTTGCATAATTTATATTCTTTATTATACGGGAAAGGGGAGGGGTTGGGTCATTATGCGCGTGTATCATAAAGTCGTCGTTATGTACCTTTCGGGTATCAGGTATTAGTGGTTCTATTACATGCGAGTTGGAATGGCATGATATGGTATACAATAATATCAATATAATAACTGAGAAGAAAAGTGATCAAAGCAATATTTTTTTTTGTTTTTGTAAAATAACCATTTCAGGTCTTCTTTATTCTTTTCTTCATAATAATATAAGCATATTCACATTTTTAGCATTCGCCTCCATTTCTGGAGGGATATACATGGTTTTCTAATATTTTCTTCTATTTGTAAACGATAACTTAATAGGTAAACAAAAATATGAAGAAGTCTCTTTATAGTTGTTTTCTTTTTAAATTCTTTTCCAACAAAACTTTTGTAAACAGTAAAAAGTGCATAATTCAAAATAATATCAACATCGTTTTCCTTCTTTGAATTAAAATCAATACCAAACAATAGATGACATGGTTTGAAATTAAAATTACACATGAAATATTTCTTTATAGTCCTTTCAACTTCATTCCAAAACATACTTACTTCGTTACAAAAAAAGAACATGTGCATACAATCACCTGTCTGATTACAGTAATAACATTTATCATTGGCATTAACTTTCCATTTAAACAAGTTATATGGTATTGCTAAAATATTATACATGAATTTGAAATTGAAATTAATTAGTAAGCTGTCTTTTATATTTTTTAACTTAAATAACCAAACATCCGACCATACAGGTATATATTCAACTTCCAAAGTATTACGCCAAAATTCCTCCGCTCTAGATTTTTCGATTTTTGTTTTAATTAACTCTTGATATATTCTTTTAACTGTCAACTGTCTAACTGAAATCATATCCTCAATCAATTTTATATCATTATATACAAACGCTGTGGGTCTAAATTTCATATACTCTCTATGTTCTACATTCATATCTGCAAGTACTAACATATTCCCGAGTGATTGAATCGCTCTTCTAATACGTGCATATTGGCTATACCACCTTCCATCCTTAAATAATATTTTCGCACTTAACTCATTAACTGGTAGAAAACCTTTACCATCCATTAAATCCCCAACAAACAAAGTGTCAGAATTTATCCAATTCCTATAAAAAAGCATTTTCCTTTTATACGTTACATTTGTATTCAGCCAAATCAGTTCTCTACGATAACTGCCCAAGGTACATGATCGATACAAGAAAAATGTCATAATTAAATTATAGTAGAAATGAGGCATCTTGTTCTCCAGAAAATTTGCGTTTTTTATACTATATTTACAATTCATTATAACCTTTATACCACCAATTTTCTCAAACCAATAGTCAAACATACATTTGCAACCTGCATTTAATTCATCGCTTAGATATTTACAAAACCAATTTATATTTAACGATGCCACCTTTGTTTGAACATCTAACATATCTAAACCACCTTCTTGAATACTATTCAATACATTTGACCTTTTAACCTTTGCAGGTCTCCCTTTCCATAGGAAATCAAAAAATAACTTATCGAGCTCTTTAATTATCTCTTTAGGACAAGACAAAACTTGTGAAGTATAAATGATTTTCGACATTATCAATGATTTTAATATCATTATTTTTCCTTTAAGCGTGAGATTTCTCTGTTTCCAAAGATTTAACAGCTGTTTTATTTTTAATATCCTCTCTTCAGACCAGTTCATTTCTAAGCCTATATCTTTATTTTTACAAAAATAAATACCAAGTGACTTAACATAAACATCTTCCCATAACATATTTCCAATAGTATTTGTTGGATTGTTAGTTCCCAACCAAAGTGCTTTTGTCTTGTTTTCATTTAGTTGAATTCCAGAATACTTTTCAAATTTTCTAATAATCTTTATAGCTGTATTACCTGACATAACTGTACGAACAAATAGTGTCATGTCATCTGCTAATTGTACTATTTTAAATGTTTTTTCATTACAACCAACACTCAAGCCTATGACATTGTTATTTTGTCTAATCTCATTTGCAAGAGCTTCAATGCTAAGGATAAATAATAATGCAGATAGGGGACACCCCTGTCTTATACCTCTAGATGGTTGTATATCTTTTGTCAACCAACCGTTCATTAAGATATTAAGATGAGGATCACAATACATCACCGAGACCCATTTCCTGAAGTTATCATTAAAACCATAGCTCTTCAAACATGTATCAACAAATTTCCATTCTATAGTATCAAAAGCCTTTTTAAAATCGGCAAATATGATGGCACCATCAATCTTATTAAATGCACTATAATCTATCATATCTTGAATTAATCTGGCATTATTAATGCCACTCCTGCCTTTAAGATACCCTACTTGATCTTCACTAATTAAGTGTGTTAAAACTTTTTGTAGCCTGTTTGCCAACACAGTTGCAAGTATTTTATAATCGGTATTAAGTAATGTAATGGGTCGCCAATTTCCTAATTCCAGCGCATCACCACCTTTGAATAGCAGAGTAATGACTCCTTTCCTTTGTAAATAGCTAAGCTTACCCTTGTTATAACTTTCATTAAAGCTGTCTAAAACAAGATCTTGTATTTCAACCCAGAATTCCTTAAAGAACTCCACCGTTAGGCCATCTATACCAGGAGCTTTATTAATATTCATCCCTTTTAGAGCATTTGTTGCATCTTGAATTGAAATTAATCCCTCACATTCTTCGGCTTCACTACCAGATAAAGTGGGATTATTTATTTTCGTAAGATATGTTTCGATTACTGTCTGATCTGGGCTTCTTGTTGTGTATAAGCAAGAATAAAACTTTTCTACAAATTTTATAATTTTACGGTTATCAGTTTCTAATTTTCTGCCTATTCTAATTCCAGATATATACTTTCTCGCACCATTTCTATGTTCTAAATTTAAAAAATATGAAGAATTGTTTTCACTGTTTTCAAAATGAATAACTCTAGACCTAACCTTTGCACCATCGCATTCCTTTTTGTAGTACCTATTAATCCTTCTCTGAACATTTGCCATTTGCTCTTCAAGCTCATCATCGCCTGCACATATTCGTTCATGTAGTTCATTCAGTTTTTTTTCTAAGGAGTTTAGCTCTTCTTTTTCAGTTTTTCTGAGCTTCTTAGCAAAAGATATAGTATATTTTTTAATCCTTAACTTACATAGGTCCCATGCATACTGCAGATCAAGCTTTGATCTGAATTCATTTTTTGTACGACGAATAACGTCTTTTATACCATCTTTATAAACATCACTTTTCAGGAGCGAATTATTCATTTTCCAATACGAGGAACCACGGACATTATTACATGATAAAGTTATTGTCATGGTAACAGCACAGTGGTCTGGACACATGGAGACTGGTTTAATTGACACATTATTGATATAGTCAACATAGTCTACTTGCACAAGCCAGTAATCTATTCTCGATGACATATTCAAATACTTACTTCTATATGTATATTGTTTCTTAGTTTTGTTTATCTTTCTCCATACATCAATCATCTTAAACTTTTTAACAAACTGCCTATAGTTTGTTGGTTGTTTATAAACTGACTTATTTCCCATCACGTCAAGACGTGGATTGTTAACACAATTGAAATCACCCCCTGCGATTAAAACATGTGAGCCAGTAGGCCTACCATCATACTGAATTAAAATCTTTTCCATTTTTAAGAAAAAAGATTCTTTATTCTTCTTCTCTGTAGGAGCGTATATATTTATCAGAGTTACCTTTTTATTATCTATTTCAGTATTTATCATCAATACCCTTCCATCATCCGATGAGTAAATCAAATTAACTGGTATTTGAGCATTCTTTTTCACGAGAATTGAAACACCTCTGCTGTGATTACTTCCAAATGAATGGAGAGTAATACCATTCCATTCCCTTTTTACAGTATCATCTAGATCTTTAGTGAAAAAAGTTTCCTGTAAGAATATTACATCTGTACCTTGTTTCTCTAAAAATTTAAATACCAATTCTCTCTTTCTTTTATTCCTTATCCCTCGTACATTGAGCGACAAAAGTGAGATACCCTTTACATCATTCATTTTTTGTTCGATCCCTTCCTTCGTCTTTTTCTGGTTTTTCTTTTACTCCTCTCCCTATGTCCACTCCTTGAATCATGTGACCCCCTTGAATCACGTGACTGTTCGGATTCTGATTCATGAGATTCATGTGAGTCGCTATCAGTTGAATGATCTACTTGATCTGACGGCTTTATTTCTCGCGACAGCATATCTCGGATGCTTTGCTGTTTCTTCGCTGCGACTCCATTCTTTTCTTTCGGAGCAATATGGTCTCATATATTGTGACTGAAACCAAAACGTCAATTATTATTATTGTCTATGCTTTGCATACATGCTGGTCGGTGACTCGGTGGTAAGCCCATTACTGGTTTGGGAATGCATTATATTACGTATTTGTCTAGTGAAAACAAATATTATCTTCACATGATCTATGTCTAGCTAACTGATTGTTATGTTATACGTAACTTTCTATGGAGAACGATTATCAAATGTAATATTATGTAATATACAGCAACATGTTAATGCAATAACTACATGTATAATAAATGAAATAACCAATTAACCATCAAGGCGTCAAAATAATGCTCTCTCTCTGTATCTTCCTCTTTCTGTTAACCACTATCGTCACGTTTCTGCCCTTATTATTACATTACACCAATGTTCGTTCATTGGATTGGGAAGTCAAGGCTAGACATAAACTGAAACAGTGAAGTGGGATGAAAGCCAAAATAAATCATTGATTGTCACTGAACAATACTAGCTATTGACGAAGAATACTGACAAAGAAACCATGAAAGAGAGCGGAGGGAGAGAGAGATAATAGAGGGAGAGGGAGAGAGAGAGAGATATACAAATGTATAGAGCGGGAATAAATAGGGAGAGAGAGAGAGAGAGAGAGAGAGAGAGAGAAAATGGAGGAGAGGAAGAGGAAGTTATTAAGGAAAGGAAAGGAAGAGAAAAGGAGAGAAAGAAAATAGTAGTGACAGGGGGTAAAGGAGAGAGAGAGAGAGGCGATATAGAAAGAGAGAGATAGAAAGATAGGAAGAGAGAGAGAGAGAGAGGAGGCGATGGACGAGAACAAGTGCACGAGATAACCATTATTTACTCTTTATTTTTTTGTTTAAGTCGACTTAACTTATTCTTCTGCATTTGTAAATTATTATATTTTGCGGAAATACACCTTCACGGTATGTTCCTTTCGAAGCAGTCTTGCGTGCGAGGAGCATGTGCAATGTAAATACACATGACCTTGACGGGAAGAAGATCTATTGTATCGTATTTTATAGGTCGAACATGCACAGGTAGTATTATGATAGCTGCATAATTTTGTACATTATACATGTATTATGGGAACCATATTCGGCACAATATATACTCCTATTTATTCAACCTTTATCCAACCTTTGTATTCAGAATTATTCATACATCAAGTCAATAATTGCTAAAGTAAACTATACATTAAGAGAATGGTATACAATTATCATGTTCCAATAATATAATGTAGAAGAGGTTAAAGCTATACAGCAGACGGTAAATAGAATGTCCAAAACGTTTCAATTCAATTCAATTTTACTTCTGTTTCCAAAAAAACATTACAAATCAATTATAAATTTATAATCATTAACAATCAAGGAATATATATTGGAAACAACTGTTCGTTCCTTTTTATTGATATTTTGTGCTTTGTGGGAAGTTAGAACATGAATAATTATGATGGACGAAATTATAGCCAGTAACACCTTAGACCGTATTCATGTCATGATGTCATGATGATCAAGACGAGATGATTTGGGCTGACATTAATACTTCAATATACTTTAATGAATCTTTATTCTTTGATAATCAATGTTCATACCTCGAGTTGAAACAACAACAACGCGCGTGTTTACCAGGTCCAAAATATCTTGTAATTATTGTAAGCCAAGTAATTATGTCATTGTCATTAATCATACTTCCACCATTGGGGGAGTATTTATCTCGTGCTTTACGCTCCTATGTTTCGTATCAGTATATTGTTACGTAACTCCTATTAATTGGCCATTTAAAGCAAGGGGCACGGATGGCAATTATCCAGCTATCGGCATCAATACACCTGTGTATCGAAGCCAATTTATGGGTTTTGTTGCATGTTGACAGTGCCCATATTAATATCAATAAATAAATATATTAGTCATGGTATAGCTTTATAGGCGTATTTGAGGCGGGGAGGGGGCTGGGGGCTTCCCCCCTTCGAATGATTCTGAAACTACCAGTATTCGGACAACTGTCGTCTCAGACTGCAAGGTCGTCTCCGTGCAATATTAGGGACTTTTAGATTCTGCACGACGAGAACGTGGACTGCCTTTTTAAGGCATTGTGACATCACTGCCAGTGCCTTAAAAGGACGTCACATTGCCTTAAAAGGGCAGTCCACGTTCTCATCGTGCCGAATCTAAAAATTCCCTATTTATATCTTATGTAATACACTTGAATTTCCATCAAAAGGCTATAAATTAATACAACAATGTACTAACCGTGTATGTCACTGTATACAATTATAGTTCCAAAATTTGAGAACTTAAAAGTTGATATTTGGCAAGATTCGTTGAGGAACCCCCTTCCCTTCCCTCCAGAAAAATCGTGACCTTATATATCCCTATTTTACTACTAGAGTGTAAACCATTATTTTGTTTGAAAAACTAAAGTAATTCAGCTAAAATAAGTGACTATTTTGAATAACAAACGTGTCTACATTTTAGACTTTGATAGTCTATCTTCCAGACGGAGTAGTTAATATTTCTGCTCCCAATGGAGCTGCGTTTATTCTCTGCATGGACATCAGGCTCACATACAGGGGCGTATCCAACATGGGATAGGGTCGGTGTACGCCCCTCTCTTTTACAGGCCCAATGTGAAAAAATTCCCCCAAATTGTTTAACATATAACCATAACAAAATTGCCTCGCATTGCAGGAACAAAAATGCAAAAGTCATTTCAAAATCCATTTTCCCAGCATGATTACTGCAGGGTTATTTCACATTTCGTTTGTATTTTCATAAACATAACACTTGATAGACTACTCGTCAATATCCCAGCATGCTGTATACGTGGGGGAGTTTGGTGAAAACATCATCTCAACATGGGACCATTGCTATATTATCAACATTTCAAATAATATGTACTTCAGTCAAACAGCTGACTTGTATACATGGTGATAATTTCTGGCAAGTTTTCAAAAAAAGATAGTAATTCCATATTTCAATTAACTCTTCTCCTCATAGATAGAAACATTTGGCGAATCCATTTATTGACACTCGTATTTGTGTATCTGGTTATCAATATCAATTTCCTTTCTTTTTACATAATTACGAATTTATATAGTATGATAATAATAATTATGTTTGTTTTACTTTTAAAATGGGTGAATATTCCTATGGTATAATATTACGCCCTGCTATTCTAACTTTAACGTTTCTTAAACAGTAATAATACAAGTGTCCCTATATACAAAAATATACCTTCTTTGTAAGTGGCATTTCACTTTGTATAGGCGTTCCTTATTTCAGGGTAAATGATGATTCATCTGTCTCTGTCATAATTATACGAAGTTTTCAGTGAAGATATCATTTTCTGCATGTGCAGAAGGGATGGCTGTTTCTATTAAAATGTATTTGAATGTAGCTTTGGAAGTAAGTGACAGAATGCGCGATATTGCAAAAACACAAAACAGAGTATACTTCACAAATGGATGATAATGTGAGAGATTGTTTATTTTTTCACTTACCTTCAACCGGAAACGAGACTGATATTAATCCATTGACTTTCCTATCTGAGAAGATATTAGCTTGTTTAATCAAAGCTTCCCGGAGTAAATCTCCATCACTGATCACAATCATCCTCGGGCCTGGCCAACCCAATCTAACCATATAAATGCCCCCATATGTCCGGGCTAGTTCTGTCAGCGCCCCTGCCCCATGTTCCTTCCCCATTTTCACTAATGTTGGTAAATCGCCCAAAAGCGGCCATGCCTGAGGACCGGGCGGCAGCCGTTCCCTCCACCGGGCCAGCCCCCGGGTTAACAGCGACCATTTCCCGATATCCCCCGCGGATTTACCCTCGCTCTCTTTCACCGTGGGCCTCTGGTTTCGAAGCATGTAGGCAGCGAAAAGCATGAAAGTTGAGGAGAGGAGGACCGCTGAGGTGATTGAGGATGAAAGCAGTGCCAAAGCGCTGCTACTCACAAGTTTTTCCAGCATATTCAAAGGTGTTGATTAACCGATCTTGCTTTCCCGGTCCGTCCAAAACTATCTACCAATCGCAATACACGCTGGGTGTAATTTGATACGGAGTCATGTAAGAAAGAAGGGCCGTACAGAGAGCGGGCGAATCGTACGGGAGATAGCGAACGCAGTCAACTCAACGGGCGGTAGATGTTCCGTGTTATTCAAACGAATTAAAGAAGATAACTGATGTTCAGGCATCAAGCCGGTTATGAATATAGAAACATATTTCTCCCAGATCTCGACGAGGGTATGACTTGCATGAAAACTGTTCTCGCCTATAGTCCTGTCTCTCAAGGCTTTTGGAGAATATCAGAAAAACACGAACGGTTCGTTTCCGCGCTAATTCATTTCAATAGTATTAGCGTAGCTCGGTGTGTATATACGGGGAGGTGCTGCCAAGCTTCCCCGCACCCACTCGCCTCTATTTCTTTCAGACTCACGCCTGGATGAGCCTCTACCCTTATGCTTCGATGAACATGTAAAGCGCTCCCCTTCTTCAAAAACCCAGCTCACCCTTTCAATTTGCCTGTCATCATTTTTTTTCTTCCCGAGATGAAAATAGAAAAAGAGCCGCGTTGAACACCAGCGAGAAGAGGGAATATAGTGAGGCCGCTTAGTACAGCTTCAAGCCTTCATATAAGTCTTCAGGTCATAACTACATATTTTACCACCATACCCCAACCAATAACAAACACACGGTTCTGGATCTAGCAAACATTTACAACAATACCCTGTTTTTCTACAACAGCGGATAAATATATATTGGACCCAGCCCCCACCATTCAAACCCAGCCATTCAACAACACACGAAGCAATTGAAGAGAGAGAATTGTCCTTGTATAGGGGTCGCTGCGAGCAAACATTGTATTTGATTTGTACACGTGTATTATGGACCCATGTTATCTGTGACTGCGGAGCGCCGTTGGCAAAGCCATCCATTTGCCTGTCGAGTAATGCCATATTGTGTGTTATGACATTATCTCAAGATGGTTTATCTTTGAGTGCTTTATGACCTTGAAGCAAAGTTACTCTAATTACGTAATAGCAGCGAGGGGCTCCCCAAACCTTTTGACATGAGTCAATCAAAATTAACGAAAAGTCAGTCGCACTGTGGTCAATAATAATTGAATGAGTGAGTAAGAGTCATGACTTCTTTAACTTAATTCCAATTTCAATTCTGAAATTCCTCTACTTTGTTTAGCTATTATTTTGCTTTGAATATTGTTTAAGGGGATAACCTAGATAAGTATTTATACTGTTGTTATACCTCCACTTCATATTGTGATTGTACATGACCTTTTGTATAATCTTGTACACTTTTATATTTTGTGGAAATAAATTCAACCAAAAATTAAGTAGGTATTGGTATATCATAATGTTTATCATGTCATCTTTGTGATTAAATCAACGTATATTGCCTTGCTTTCAGAAAATAACAGTTCATATTCAATCTCTTTCATTTATTTTGTTATACATATTTCAGTCCGCCTTCTTTATGGACAGACATGTTTTCAAAGAGAAGTTCCAAAATTAGCAAAAATATAGAGTCAGAATTGCGGTTTTGATAGAGGTTGAATTTAGGCTTATGTAAAGCCAATTCAAGTTAAATTCAATTCATCACGTGTTTACAACGACTTTCTGTAATTTCCATTTCAAAAGTGAATAAAATATCAGCATTGCTTGACCAAGAAGTTAGTATACTAGAGTATGGCAAATTTTACCCAACTAGTCTTTCTATGTTGTATACGATAAAGCCATGTTGATCTGCCTGCTTTGCGAGAAAAAATAAGAAGAAATGAATTTATTTAATTGCCAATAGCATCTTATCATTGGGAATTAATATGGCTTCTATATACTATGTCTTCTTCTTCTTCTTTTTGGTCGGCATGCTCTCTGGTGACGTTTCCTCCCCCAAAAACCCATTCGTATACTGTGTAAAACGTTTCATTACGTAATAACAAATACCACTCTGTTTGTATACCTTGGACAGTTATAAGGATTTACGGGTTGTAATCACAGAGTAAAAAACGCCGTGATTTGATGTGGTTTGCTTCTGTTTTGATCTAGTTTGTTTGTCTGTTTGTTTTTCGTTTTTGCTTATTAATTTAGTTTGTTTCGTTATCTGTTTGTTTGTTTTGGGAAGTCAAATGAGTATTGTATGAGGATGAGAGAAAGAGAGAAAAAGATATTATCTATAAATATATAGATATATATATATATATAGAGAGAGAGAGAGAGAGAGAGAGAGAGAGGGAGAGAGAAAGGGAAATACAGAGGAAGGGCGACTATTCATCGGATATTGGTCATAATAATATAAATTAAGAGAGAAATGTAAAAGTATTAGGGAGATCCAAAATATAAAAAAGTGAATACGCATAAAACCATGGGTACTCTGTAGGTCCATGATAAAACAGACCAGAAATTTGGCCATTCGACTAACACACTGTCTTGTGGAGCCTTTACGTCCTAGTTGTATATATATATAATATAAGGTGATAATAATTAGTGTTAAAAAGTTCAGCTGACCTCTTCTGGAAGTTTCAATTCCGTCTAAACCGGGAAATCAACATGAGGATGGAATTATTGCTTATGGTGCTATAATCAATGTTTGTCATTCAAACATTGAATAAATTGTAACTAGCATCGACCCACCCCCCCCCCTCAACCTCTCCAGCGACGAGCAAGTGGTCCCCTCTGTATTTCGTCAAACGGTCAAAGGTTATGGTTAGGGTTGCAATTAGCTTTTATGTTAGGGTTAGAGTTAGAGTTAGGTATAGTGTTAGCTCCAGGATTGAAGTTTGGAATTATTTTATTTGCAAGGAGCAATAACTATTGGAGCATGTGTCGTACAACCAAGGAGGTTTCCATTCATGTTTTTTTGTTATGACAAAGTGAGTTTAACTTAGGTCTCACGCCTCCCACCTCCGCCCCCCCCCCCCCTCGATAAGTGTAACACATTTTTGACAATAATCGCTCCGCAGCCATTTCCCTCCTATAACCGGATTCCAAGTCCCTGCTGTAACTCTGGCGCAAACAAGTCATTAGAGCGAACCCTAACCTCTACCACCCCCCCCCCCCCCCAAGAGAAAAATATGATGGAACATGTTTGACCTATACAACACACTGCACAGGTACCTTGGACTTTCGTGGTTTTCAAAACATTTCGCCCGCCCCCCATCCATCTCAAACAAGCCTTGATCCGCCTTCACTATCAATGACAACATTCAATGGGATTATGAAAATGTTTAACATAAGTCTCTGTCACACGCTATGTGGTAATGATACAATAATTGGCAGGTGCGGGGGAAGAGAAAGCAAAACTGATTACATCCGTCTCAAAGGGGTCGAAGGATTTAACCAAATAGGCCTATATGAATGGATATTTCCTATACTGTTTGAATATGAATGTGTGTACAATTATGAAAACAGAGTTGTGGGGGAAGGGAGTGGAAGTATCGGCGTAGCCAGATGTGTCATTATGTGGGGGCGGCGGGGGTGACCAAATTGTAGAAAAAATGCAAAATAAATTGTAACATGATTGTGTGCAAAGTGAAGTTGCCCTTCCTCTATTCCAACATTTTGGGTCCTTTTGAGACGAGGGGAGGGGGTAGAATGAGGAAAATGGGGATGGGAAGGAGACCTGTTGTTTCGACTTTCATAACGACTAATTATCTTTTCCGGGGGCGGCTGGGGGCTGCATCCGAATCGCCCCTGTCGGAATCGCATATCCACAATAACATAGACACAACAATATCACATGCAACACATCCTTCTCCCTCTTTCCCACTTTTCCCCAAACCTTTCCCTGATCAAAATATTATTATTTTCTGCACTTACCTCTCTTTCCTTTATTTCGAGTTTTCCAGATGTACGCGTAATTTAATAATGCCGTTGCGTTCGCCTCTCCGGGCTGTCTGTACGAATGTTGCATAAAGGAAAATTGAATTATATTTCCATTTCAGTCTTTGACATTGAGTGTGGGTGAAGGTGACCTTCAAAAGAAGAATGGCATTTAGAAAGAATAATGATGAAAATCGAATTGACAGACGGAAATTTTGATACGCATTTCGCAGATAATAAGATATTTTTGTTCTTATTCTTCTTCTTTCAAGTCAAAGTAACTTGGAGGTCCCGGGTTCGAATCCAAGTCGATGCGCTATTGCCCTTTGGTAAGACATTACTCCTCATTATACTAAGTCCTTCTGAGAGGACTTAAAGTCGTCGGTTCTCTGGTTGCTTAATTACAAGCATACACGGTGCTTTCTAAGCAGTCAGGTAAAACAACCCCTCCCCCTCCAATAAAGTAATGATACTTCATAAAAATCTTCTCCCCTTTTCTGTTTTGGTGTGTATGTAAGGAATTCGTTGCTCTTCGTCTTTCATATCGCTTTCTTCACCATCTTCGTGCCCCTCTTCCCATTTCTATCAGGCTATCTATCATCAATGTCATCTTCTCTGTCTGTCTATCTATGTCTGTCTGTCTCTCTATCTCTCTCTCTCTCTCCTGTCTGTCTATAATTATATCTGTCTGTGTCACTCTGCCCCTCTCTGTCTCTTCTTCCCTCTGTCTCTCTCTCTCTCTCTCACACACTCTCTGTCTCTCTCACTTTGTCTCTCTCAGTCTCTTTCTGTCTCCTTCTGTCCTCTCGACCTCCTCCTCCTCCTCCTCCTCCTCCTCCCTCCCTCCCTCCCTCCCACACCCTCCCTTCGTTATTCCATAGTAGTAGGTCCATGGTTATTCTTTCCCTCCCTTCCATCCCACCTGTCTAAACCAACAGACAATAATACAGTCCAGGAACCGGCGTCCTTTTGCTGGAGCGCTGGCAGTATCGATCACATATCGTTAACTCACCAGGGCAGGTGGGATTTATGTTATCTGAGCCCGCCAAAATAACTTGCCTTCATGATCATGTTCAAAGTAGTCTGCTGTATTATCATTTGTCTGCAAACAGGAGGTTGGTGCATGTCTCTCTTTCAAAGCATTTTGTTTGATGGCTCAGCGGTATAAAGCAGTGGTTTCGTAACAAGAAGGCCCTGGATTCGAAACCAAGTCGATATTTTACGTCTCATTAGTGAGACATTAATTTTCACCAAGTCTCTCGACCTAAGGTTGATTTTTCTTCAAAAGTAACTGGGATCGCGTTAAAAATACCCCCAAAAGCAAAGCGAGCAATGCAAGATAATGAACACCGAGTACCAGAAGGCAATTTCTGATTTAGCCCTATTGACTGTCTTACTGTTGATTACTCATAATGTGATGTCATACACTCAGCGTCTAGCTGTCAAAAAGGCAGCCATCATAACGACGGCAGACATCATAACGACTTGTCGTCTGCTCCTCCGACCATTGTCTCTCTGAGCTGTGGCGTAGATACACATGGCACGGGGGCACATGCCCCCTTCAATCGTGAGGTGAAAAATTAAAAAGAAAGAAGAGACGAGAAAAGAGAGAAAGTGAAAGAAAGGATGAGAGAAGAACGAGAAAAGAAAATGACTGGGACCCGCGTTTCACAAAGCCTTTTTTCAAAATCAAAATAATGACAAAAATCAGTGGCAATTCTGCTGATAACCAATCAGAAGCAAGGATTTCACTAGCTTAATAAAACAAAAGTAATTTGTCACTGATGACAAGTTTTGTAAAATGGGGCTCTGGACAGCGACCCGCATCCTCCCCTTATAAAAACCTTGAATGCGCTTTTTTTTTTCCTCGAAAATGACCAGTGCCCCCGCAGATGATGGACTTCCTTACGCTACGCCACAGTCTCTGAGAGCCAGAAGGGTTTAATTAATATTCCGTTAAAGGTAAAGACCAGTTATGGTCATGCGATTGCATTGTGAAAGAAACATTGTGGAATCGATCAGAAAAGGTTGATCATCTAGCATCTAGCATCTAGCATCTGCAAGGTTCTGGAATCATCAAAATGATAAGAAATTTGGCCCATTCTTCGTAAAGTTACAAGCACTATACACAGAAAGATGTATATGGGACTACCCTATATCTCTCACAGACCATGAGAGAAACAAATTTACCAAATATATGAATTAGTAGGCGGTTTCCCGGCAAATTTTTTATCATCATGTATTAGTCAAAACATATTCTTTCACATGATTGGTAATGAGAGCTTTCATTTCATTTTTTGAAATTGGGGCGTTTCCAATACTGGTCTTTACCTTTAACAAATATAGGTAACGCTCCTTTAGACTCTCAATAAAATTGTCTCATAATAATCTCTAGTGTTGAGTCAGAACTCTGGCAATATTTTATTCACATTAATAAGGAAAGCTAACTCAATCGTCCTTATAGTCGGAGCACGTGTATATATTTTTGAATTCACGTGCATTTCCAATTCCCAAAGCGTATATTCATTTCAATTCAATTCAATTTCATTTTTTGTAAACATTAAAAACATGATAAAGGCATAGTTACATAACGAATACATACACAAATGCATTGACAGGACCCCGCAGAAAGCAAAGCTCATTAAGGGGGGCTCTAGTTGTACAAATAAAAAAAAAAATGAACATAAATGAAATTTGAATTTGAATAAAATGATTATTATACCCTTAAACATGTTTTTTTTTGTTATTAACTTTTGAAAAACGAACGTCTGGTTGATGAATCTTCATTTTAAAAAATGCATAGTCTTTGTATTAAGTACCTTATTTCTCAAGGTCAAACGTTAAATCCAAAGACAATTATGAAAACCTAAATAATGTCATGCCGGTTAAAGGCATAGATAAAACACGTGCTATAGACATTTTAACGACATGCACGCAAATAGTACTGTTGTTTGTCGTTATAGAGACAGCAATTCTTCATGTTTTACATGTTCTGCTTTGAGTGCGTCATTACATTTGCTGAATCATTTTCTACCTTCCATATGCATCTGTTCATCTCGATTTGTGATAAAAAGAAGTAAAAATCTGCATTTTGAATGAAAGGAGTTCGTCATCAAATTACCTTCGCTTCGTCAATTGTCATAATGAGAGCCCAATACGTAGTTTACAAAATTCAGACCCTTTTGTAAGTTTATGACATTTAATCCGTCAGGCAGCCCTATAAGATTCATCACAGTCATGCATTACATTGATGTGCATTTGCCACACTCGACCCAGGTGATGTAAATGGGTACCTGGCAGGAATTAATTCCTTGAAATGCTAGAGCGCTGTAATGACAGCCATGCTAAAGCCAGGGTAATAGTCGGGAGCACCAGGAGCCTCAAGTCTGACAGATATTATGAGCGCTACTATACGAGAATTCAATATTATTATTATTGGGTTCTTGATCGGAAAGACTTTCGAGAAATCAACTTAAGGGCATCTTCAAAACCTTTTGTATATCCCATAGAAATTATGTTCAGATAACGTAATACATCATTGAATAATGAATAGGGGGCCTACGCACTTCTCGGTAAAATTATCTTTAATATGTTGATTTTTCGAAAGTCTTTGCGATCATGATTGTATATCGCGCTTATGAAATAAGAAGAAAAGGCATTATGTAAGCTGCATGGAACCGCATATTTTGGCCAGCTAAAATACAGACCTATATAATGCTTTTAAAACATACCTATAACACTAATTGTAAGAAGACGTTTAGAGGCAATATGCAATTTGCGGTATAGAAATGTCTTATCATTATTAATACTTATGTGAAGTTCAGGGGTACATGGGAGATTAGCTGCCCCCGATCCCAGTAAAACTTATCTGGCAAACACATAATTTAAAATGTTGTGAAATAAGAAAGTTTATTTGGGTTAGCGTGTCCCCTTCTGGTGTTTATTACAATGTTGTCAGAGATTGTTGGACCACTCCCCCTTACCCGCCTCCCCCTTCCCCTATTTCGTTTAAGCCACTTTTGATAACTAGCCCCTCATACAATGTCTTTAACTGACATGCCAGTGAAAAAAGGCCCCAGGTTTTAGATGACATCAGTCTGAATTACTACACTAAACGTACACGGCCAAGTGCACGGCCGAAGCTGGCAGGCGGGGAGCAGCGAACCGTGAAATCATTTTGCATAATAATAATGACCCTCTGATATACTGGCAAGTCTCCCCTGTATACACACGCCGTATACCACCAACAAGAGTACAGGCTTTTAGCGTACATCGCAGCCGTCCACCGCCCTGCTTCTCCCCGGACACTCTACCGGCGATGTGCTGTCATGCGAGAGCCGAACCAATGCACCCGGCTAAAAACGCCGTGACGTCAGTAGTTATTCTTTATCTCACGTAGATTGCACGTGGGTACATTGGATAGTGACGTCACAATGTTTAACCAAACACACACTACATTGCTTCTTTGCATAAGAATTGTGAATATATTTGTCTAAGCATAGTTCCTCTACGTCAGTAAGCATATAGACTGATTTTATTGGCATACAAATGTACAAGTATATCACCAGCGATTATTTTACACAATAGGCCTATATACTCCAATGATATTCATACAGAGGCCTTAGCTTGAAAATTTTGAACATGATAATATTTCAAATTCAGATTTTTCGAATTCTGCTTATTTGAAATTCGTTAAAAAGCGACTTACAAGTTCAAGATTAGGGAAAAGAAGAAGTAGAAGAAGAAGAGAAGGAGGAGGGGGAGGAGGAGAAGAAGATGAAGACAAAAAACCCAGAAATTTACGGAAACAAAGGATCAATAAATAAATTATCATAATTTCAAAGTCCTCTGTTTCTCTATTATTATTAGTCTTTCTCTCCCTCACTCATGTCCCCCTCCCCTATCTCTCTCTCGCTCTCTCTCTCACCTCTCTCTCCCTCTCCCTCTGTCTCTCCCTGTATTCATCTCACGATAACGGCTTATGATTATTTTAGAGGCTTTTCAGTTTCTACCAAAAAAGTCCAAAATAGCATTATCTTGTTGATATTTTTTTGTTTTTTAAATTAAAATTAATAAACACTATCCCTACTTTTTCTGCACTATACGGCCTGTATATCATTCTAGACGATCACGTATTTTTTTAAATGAAGACGTCCTTCTCTTTGCCCTGATATCACAAACCGCGATTAAGAAACGTTTACCAAATATTAATCTAGAGGGATAGAAAGTACAAAATTGCATAAAGCAATAAAGTAATACATAGACATATTGGTAGAATAAATATTGAGGGGTAAATAATTAAAAATGTGTTGGTAAATGGTAAATAAAAAGAAGAATACAATTAAGCATTACGGAAATAAAAAAGAGGAATTTTGGTTGTAATAAGGTAAACACAGAGAAAAAGCGAGTTGAATAAATAAAGAAGAAGCGACGTCGTGCGGAGGAGAGAGTGAAACGGTTGGGATTTAAAACCAAAGAGGATGTGGTCAAAATACAAAGACATTCAATCATCATATTGTTGGACAGTGGTCAATGTAAATTCGCTTGACCAGTGTAATTTATTTTCCAGCCATACGGGCTATTTATTTATATTTTCTTCATTACAGCCTATGGCTATATGGAAGCCAGTTATTAAGTTACTGCCAGAAAATTATATTTCATTTCTAATATCAGTGGCGTATCCATACAGACCTTTGCCTCAGAAGGGGACAAATTACTAGATCCTTATACTTTTAGATAGGAAGCCCTCATTTTTGCATTACAGGGGATAGGGGCATCCCCCAAAATGACAATATTTGTTAAGAATAATATTATTGTATCCATACTTCGTGCGTTATCTTGCTTTACAGTTATTATGGTGATTCCTAAACTGCATAACTTTCTAGTGATGCAGCGTTACTTTATTTGTCTTGGTCGAAAATTAGTCAGGATGGGGGCAAACTGCCTCTTCCCCCTCCCCCTCCTTCTAGTACGCCTAATGGCTAGACAATTCTATTTCATTTCTCATATAGATATTATTGTTTTTCAAGGTCATGCATGCGTCATCCATTGAAGATGGTTTATGATCAGTGTAGGCTTAAATGCCAGTCGCTTTGTTCCTATGTTTCCCTTACATATTGTAACACGATCGCAAAGACTTTCGAAAAATAAAACTAACATTAGGCAATTTAAATAGCATTGTCCACCATACACCTATCATTGAAATGTTCAAACATTATTATAACATTTGACCTGACACGAACATAATTTCTATGGGACATACATTTTGGTCTTGAGAGTGACCTTGAGTAGATTTCTCGAAAGTCTATGGGATTCTTTTTTCATTTTTTTTCATTGAAATTATATTTGTGTTTGTATGCATCTTATTCAATGTACTTACAAATGTATAATTATGTAAAATGAAGAAATATTTGTTACTTTATGATTGTTTCATTTTGAAAATGCAGAAATAAAAACAAACAAACAATTCTGTAATTTATTGTTCTCCTGCCCATATCATAAAAGTGGTCGAGGAAAAGCTCGCAAATTGCTCTTTCGTAGAGGAAGCAGATCGCCAATTAACCAAATTGATTGCTGGCGAATACAGCAAATGAAACACAAGCTTCAGTATTCGCTAGAATTGTTTTCAATCGGGTGGGGGCAGTGGGAAAAGCTTGTGTCCATCCATTGAGGGGGCACATAGCGAAGCAGGTGGATTAACATAGATTAACAAGATCATATAGGGGGAGATGTGGTAGGGGGTCGTATCATCATCTTTCCATATATTTTTGGCAACAAGTTTATAATTGCATAACAGGGCTACAACTTTAAACAGTTCTCAGTAAGATTCAGATTTGTCAAGAGGGAGAGGGTGAGTTGGGGGAGAGAGAGAGAGAGAGAGAGAGAGGGGAGAAGGGGAGAGGTGGGGAGAGAGAGACGGGGCGGGTAAAAAGGATTATAATTATGTTGACAAATTTAGATTTTGCCGATAACAAAAGCGTATTTCCCGTAATAAATATTGAAGGAGAGGGAGGATAAATAGCCCCTCAATCTCTCATCCAACACCACCCCCTTGGTTATGAAAGCAAGGATAGGATTAAGATCATAAGCTCTGGAATAGAGAATGCCTGGTCATTTAATTGGTATGGTTTATAGAAGATAAACGTTAATTACCCTTTTGATATCATTCCGGCGAGGGAAAACCCCCTCTGTGATTCTAAGCTCATCGTAGTCTAAACATAGTCTATATTTGCAATTAATATGACAACATTTATTGAAAACTCCCTCTGTTATAGTACTACATAATTATTATATACACGCATAAATTTGAATATACATTGCTTTTGTTCACTAAAATGGTAACTGCCTTCTTTAAGCAAAGATGAGAGATTAAAGAAAAAAGGCCAAGCTTAGAAATGCTGAGCCATTTATGGCCTGTTTCATAACACTTGCAACTTTTGCAGCCATAAATAGAAAAAAATATTGCAATAAATGACACAAAAGTGTCACAAAATTGCTTACAGCCGATCAAATGCTCACGGTCTCAGTATATAGCTTATATCAATTATAAGTATTATAATACGTGTAAGTTGTGTAACCAGTTTTCTGAAATAGGGCTCAAGGCCGTTGTCTAAGAGATGATCTATGTCGATCACGAACTTGAGTTGCATATCATGTAAATATGTACAGAGATAGAATTAAAAAGAGGACTTGGGATCAATGTAAAGAGGAATCGAAAGCCTTTTTAAAGATGGATGACCTGGACTTGTAAAGGCATCCCGTCTCTGAAACTCATTCTCTACCATATCGATTTTTTCTTCTTAGTGGTGCTAGTCTCTTGATGTTTGTGATGGTGGGCCATCTAATGAGATTTAATTTACCCAGTTGGTCAATGATCTATCTATTGGCTCGGGATATAATCGCATTAACATCACACAAGGAACGGGGTTCAAATCCCTGCCACAGCTGCACTAACGTCCTTGGGCAAGACATTAATCTATATTTGCCACACTCCACCTAGGTTGTGCAGGTGAGGTAAGTGAGTACTTGGTAGGATTCATTCTTTGAATGGACTGAGCATTTCGGTTCCTGGAAATAAACCTGGGTAATAATAATATTCAAAGTCCCGAACCGCATATACATGCCAGGGACGTTATATCATGTGATATGCAATATACCAGAACAGAATATCATTATTTTCCCTTCCCTGCATCTTATCCTATTCCATCTCCTTCCTCGATTGTGCTGGGCTTTTGACGTTTGTTGTGGTGTGTCAGCTAATGGGATTCTGCCTGAATTGATCTGGTTAGGACAGACATGACGTGCCATCGACACCTTTCTCTAAAATCGCATTATGATATCATCCAGGTATCATGCATGGTGCTGGTCAAACGTCGAGAAGTGTATGGTGATCGGGTCAGCTGCACAGGTATAATTATGGTGCATGACATTATAGGGGGAATATGACTAAATTCAAAGAGTATAAAGTATGAATAGAGACAGAAAGAATAATGACAGAAACATAACGAAAAGAAGAATACAGGGAAGGAAAGAAAGGAAGAATTAGATGAAGGCTTAATAAGGGGGTGTTTGATCCAAAGCAGAAGAACATATAGATTGAAGTAAGCTCAAAATTCATACAAGACGCAATCTTCCAAAGTTCCAATACAAAGAGTGCGCTATAATTATGAACTCAAAATGCACACTCAACATGCTAAAAAAGAGATAGATATGATATATACAAAATATACATAGAGAGAGAGAGAGAGAGAGAGAGAGAGAGAGAGAGAGAGAGAAAGAGAGAGAGAGAGAGAGAGAGAGAGAGAGAAAGGAGGGGGAGAGGGAGGGAGAGACAGAGAGGGTGAGAGAGCGAACACTCAGGCTTTGGCGGGGGGGGGGGGAGTTCGGCAAATTCCTCTTCATACATCTTTATCCCAGACTGTCTAATCAGTAACTTCTACATCGTCAACAAATGAGATTCATGACAAAATCAAAAACAGGGTCAACAAACTCTCTAAGCATACAGACACGACCTAAAATGTGGTTTCATTAGCAAGAACTCGATTAAACAATGACTGTGCCAATTGAATTCCCGCCAAAATTTGTACTTTTGAAAGTAAAGAGAGAGATACAAGTTTGAGACATGAGCAGGCGACACCGTGAATGTGATCACTTGTCACTGTGCTAATAGCTAACAGGTGATAGACATTGGCATTCATTCTAGATTGCCGAGACAGAAGTCCTGATAATTAGGTTATTATGACTGTGTGACATCTTCATGGAAATATAGATCGAGCCAGAATGAAGCAAAACGTTCCACAAACACGGTTCCATTCTTGTTTCTTCTTCTTCTACTACTAGTACTACTTCTACTACTACTACTACTACTACTACTACTACTACTACTACTACTACTACTATACTACTACTACTACTACTACTACTACGACTACTACTTCTTCTTCTTTTCTCCTTCGTCTTCCCCTCCCCCTCTTCCTTCTTCTCCTTCTTTTCTTGCAAGGAATACTCGTACAGCAGGTCATCATTATTATCAGTCTTTTTCGGGTTTCTTGATCTTTTGTCCTTTGTCATCATCACCTCTCTATCTTCTTTCTTTCTTGTTCGTTTTCTTTTCCTTTAGTCATTGTTCTCCTTAATCAAATGTCCTTGTTTTTCTTCTTGTTCTTCTTGTTCTTCCCCTTCATCTCTTTCTCTTCTTCTTCTTCTACATCTTCTTCTTCTTCTTCTCCTCCTCCCCCACCTCCTCCTCCTCCTCTTTTTCTTCCTCCGTCTCAATCTCCTCTTCCTTCTCTTCCTCCTCCTCTTCCATTTTCATCTTTTGATCATAAGAGGGCAGTAGTCAGAGAGTATCATTCCTGCTTTTGCAAAGCATTTTTACAATTTAGTGTCCACGAAGATAAAGAAGAAGGAGAAGAACAAAAAGAACAAGAACAAGAACAAGAACAAGAAGAGAAGAAGAACAACAACAACAAGAAGAAGAAAAAACGAAGAACAAGAACACGAAGAAGAAAAAACGAAGAACAAGAAAGAGAAAGAGAAAAGGAAAAAGAAAAAGGAGGAGGAGAATAAGAAGAAGGGGAGGAAAGAGCAAGAAGGAAAATACAAACATGGAATGGAAATACTACAACAAAATACCAATTTACTATAGCAATCTCTGCAGGAAAAAAAATCATTACAAAGGGGACTAAAAAGGAATAAATAAAGGTTAGTATAATCTGAAACCAGGTCGTTGAACCCGAGATGACAGTAGCCTCCTATCAATGGAGCACTCCCTTCAAACATTGTAACGAGGGTAATGACCATGATTCCATTACTATTTCTTGTTCAGTCATAGTTATGCCCAATTCCTTTAGAATTCGATTTCAGTTGCAAACGTGTGGCCTAGTTTAATCGCCTTTACTTTAAGTCAAGCGTGTCGAACAAAATAAGAAATTAATAATTACAATAGCGCGGGTTTGAATTCAACGATTTTACTCAAAAGGATAGCATGATAAGAAAAGGTAGAGAGAGAGAGAGTGTGTGTGTGTGCAAAGGGAATGGCATGGTGTGGGAGAAATTTATATGAAAGGATTGCAAGCTAAATAAACCTGATAATAATGGGATTAAACATCAAACGTAAGGAGCGATTTTTGTTCTTCTAAACTTTGGTTCAAAGTTCTTGCGTACAGGTTTAAGCTGCATGCAGAGCTGCAGTGAATAAGCTTGGTTAGAAACAAATTTTTAAAAATTGTAATAGAAATGCCTGGTATGAATATGACTTCTCTACGGTTGTCATCCGTTGTGTGATAAACAAACACAATGCTATGAAGTTTTTTTAGAGCGGTACTTTTTATTCATTTATTTATTACAACTTCTATACTATTGATATAAAAGTTTATTAGAACATAATTATATATCATCTGATTATGTCTGAAAATTGAAAAATATCATAATAGTGTATGGTAAAAGATACGTTCTTTCCTTCAAATGTCTTTTTCACCATAGGCTTTTTGTTTGGTGTGTCGATGTGTAGAGACTCAATGATAATAACAACAAGAGTACCTTACCGAGAAGGGGATATAGAAAGAGACTTTTCCAAACGTGTCGAATATAATAGAATATTGTGATGTACAAGGTGAATGAACTCAACCGATAATAAAAGGCTGGTCTTCAATGCTTTTTACTTTTAACCTCCCCTCATTCCCATAAACAACGACGAAAACATCATTAAACAAACAATAAAGCAAAAAAAAAAAAAAAAAAAAAAAAAACAATAGCAACTGATATACAACAACAACAACACTAGAAATAGAAATTACAAAAAGGGAATGACATGATTTCCTCAAATAATCTGCCTCTAGTCTTTTACATCGTGACACAAAAGGGAATAATATGACTTGTATTATGTTAGAGAAAACTGAATAGCAAAGATCTTTTAAATCTTCAGATAGAATGAAAAGAAAGTTCGATTATGATATTGTAGCGTGGGGGCGACAATGAACAAGAAAAATTATTACGGGATATACAAGATGCAGTGTATTACAGATAACAGAAGAGACGTCAACCAAAACTGAAAATAATACCATGAAACATTCAAGCCAAAAATCATGTAGCGTGTTCGTTTGTTCTATTCAAAGTGAAATCGTTCTTGGCGCTAGTGGTAAAAAAGGTTTACGTTGAATTTTGTCTGTCTCAAACTGGTTCCAACCGGTTTAAACCATTGTTTCATCTTATGAAGCGATACATTTTTTTGGGCATGAAACTTTCTTGTTGCCACTGTTTTTTTAACTTCCTTTTGAAATGTTAATCGAGTGTTGAAATTTCATGGTTAGCAATAAAATTAAAAATGTTAATATTGACTTTCCCCTTACAGTTCACGTCGAATAATGTGTCTACTCATTTATCATTGGGTGTGGAACTACTAATTAGAAGCAATTAAAACACCGTAGCAGTTATTGTGTGGAGACCGTATACTTTAGACTTGTCGAAGCCAATAGACATCTATCTGTGTGCATGAATTAATACTTTACTTTTGAGCGCATTGAGCCTATATAGGCGCAGAGAAAACTGTTCAATAGCCTCGATAAATGGTGTTTCTCTCAGATTTTTACACTAAAATGAATCGGTTATCATGATAAAATTGTCTCAATATTATAGTACCGATGCATTTTGTGTCTTTTCATAAAGGAAGGAAGATTATGTGATCATATCTAAGGAGATCCATTCGAGGTCCTCTTCGCCACACAAAATAAAGCATTTGGCCAACTAGCATCTCCTCAAAATTTTTGTTTGAAAATGAAACTATCTTCACGGTGTTTTCAATCAAATGAAAGAATAAAATCATTATTCAGCATTGACAACACCCAGGATTATCTTAAAATACATAAACAGGTAAATATATTTATCATTATTTTCAAACGTTTTAGAGAGATATTAAAAACCTGTTTATAGTTACACCTTCTAAAGAGAATCTGCCTTCTACGGAAGAAAGTCCGAGAAGGTGAGCTTCAGAGTAAAACAAGTCGTGTAAAAATTCCATGAATTACCCTTTCTTATCTAATATGTACCAAGGTCATTGACTCATCATAATTATACATGTACGTGTAATTAAACAAATGGTGGATTGGCTATTTTTGTCATAAAACTGCAATAAATGAAAGAAGTCATGAGAATGAACCTGTCAAGAGTGATAGCTCATTTTTATTTAGCTTTCTACCCTGTGCCCAACATTCTGTTTAAGCATACAACCTTCTGAGACAAGCATACAGCTGCATTATTTACAACGCTTTGCATCGCATTCGTGATGGAAGAGGCGAGTCGAGAGAACTATTTGTTCACAATCATTGTGTACATTTTTACCCCATCAATCTCGTTCTATTGTTCATTCTGAAACCTGAATGTAGTTATTCCTGCCTATCCAATTATGACGTCACAGGGTCAATGCTATGCACTTGTAAGAACATGATAGATTCGAGATTAGAGTGAAGCTAGTGGCAAGGTCCTTGAGGGGCGGGGGCGGCGGCGCCAAGAGGCACGTGCCCCCGGTGCCAAATAAAAACTATCTGCGATATTTTTAATACAAATCTGAGTAAAAATGTGTACCAAATTGCATTCGTATGCTCCTCCTAAAAGTTAGGATTTTTTTTTTTTTTTGTGTTGTTGATCTGTTTTGCTTGTATTATGTTATATAGGCTCATGCCCTTCTTTTGTGTGTGTGTGTGTGTGTGGGGGGGGGGGGTGGCTATTACGTAAAATCAATAAAAAGTATAATTTTCTTTGAAAAGCATGACATTCTCAGTGTTACTTTTTTAAAGCAAGCTAGCTTTATGAACAACTTAACCATTACCTTTTAATTTGAAAACATAAAATAATACTTCATTATCATTTTCTAAAATACTCTATAATCTAAATCGATTATGCGGTGGTAAAATGTGTACATACATTTCTGACTGGGGGTGATTAATTAAACACATGGAAATCTTCCAATGACATAACAAACGTATAAGAGCTAACAAATCTACCTACAAGAAATTGGTCTAGACTGACTACAATAGAGGGGAATGACACTAGAAATATTTACTAAGTCAACGACTCTTTCAATGGGTCATATATAATCAATCAGATGATTTCAAAGTCCTCCATTGTAGTGTTTTGTTCTTTGGTTTTGATCGCATTAATTCTCGCCAATCTCACTCTTCAAAAGCTGAGTGATTGAGATGAATTTGCTTGGATTATGGATGCAAATAATCGCGTTGTTTACGCAGATCAATCAAATCAATCATATAAATCAGAAAAATAATACAAATCAATCGGTGCCAATGAACTGATTTGACCCGAAGCTTTTCTATTTACCCCGTCCCGTCGAGCCCCGCAAAGGTAAAGACATATTTACTTCATTATTCAAATATGAAAAAGGCATACATAGAATATAATCTCAAACAATAATGCATAAATTTTTTATCTGCACGACATGGTATGTACGATCACCTCCCCGATTCTATTCAAAAAGTGAAATCCCTAGGTTGATGGAGGTGTTGGTGTTTCTGGTCAGGTTATGGTAGTGGTGTCGTTTTTGGTCAGGTGATGGTGATGGTGCTGGTTGTGGTGGTAGTGGATGTTTTAGTGGTGATGGTGGATCTAGTGGTGGTGGTGGTAGTGGTAACGGTGTAGTTGTTAGTCAGGTGATGGTGGTGTTGGTGGTAGTGCGGATGGTGGTGGTGGTGGTGTTAGTGTTGGTAGTGGCGGTGGTGTAGGTGATGGTGGTGATGGTAATGGTGGTGGCGGTGGTGGAGGTGATGATGGTGGTGGTAGAGGTGGTGGTGGTGATGGTGATGGTGTTAGAGGTAGTGGAGATGGTGGTGGAGGTGGTGGTGGTGGTAATGGTAGTGATGAAGGTGATGGTGGTGGTGGTAGAGGAAGTGGTGGTGGTAGAGTAAGTGGAGATGTTGGTGGTTGTGGAGGTGGTGGTGGTGGTAGTGGTGGTGGTAGTGGTGGTGATGATGGTGGTGATATTGATAGGACTCGAGTACAAACGAGTTTTAGTTGTTTGGGCATAACTTTCGATCGGCTAATCAAGCGGGAAATATTTGACCATTCTCACTTGGTTTAGTAAAAAATAAATTATGTAGGTCAGTTTGCAATTGCTGTTTATTCAAGATTGGAATACTCGTATTGACAATGAGCATGTTGAAATAGGGCAATTAATATTGAATCACGTACGCATCCGTCACTATAACTGTTTATATATACATAGCCTAATTTTGAGAATAATAATTTGCAAATGTTGCACTATATCAGCCGTTAAAAATATCCTGCGCATGTTGTGCTATTTAGTAACACTCTGTAATACAATGTGTATAATGTTTCCTGATTAAAATCCTAAGTCGTAAATTTTACATGTAGTTATAATTTTAAAACTAATAATTGACATGAAATGAAAAGGCCATTTTTTAATGTAATCAAACTTAATGCACACATTTTTGTTAAGTGCCTCGATACACATTATATGATTCACCTGTTACGAATAATTGTATTTCAATACTATGCAAATTGCATACATTGATTGCTGCTAGGTAGGACAAACACTATGGATTGTCTTACCTAACAACACGTCATGCATGCAATTCGCATTCTAACTATTGAAATACAATTATTCTTAACTGATGAATGAAATAATGTGTAACGAGACACTGCACAAAGACGTTTGCCTTAAATTTGATTTCATTTCGAAAATGACCTAGTCCCATATAAAAGATCAACGTTCTCAGTTAATTCTAGATAGTTCCTTTTACCATGAAACTACATGACCAGCTCTCAACTTTATCTTTAATCGAATGGCCCATCTCTCGGTTATCGACCCCACAAACAAACAGCCCCCAAACCAAAAACAAGATTAATATTAAGTATCAAAAAGTAATCACAAATCTGCATCAAAGGTGAAAACGTTTACTTTTTCATCTTTTATCTGCAATGAATAGGAACACCTGCAACGTAACAATAGGAGCCCTGCTACGTAACAATAGGAGCCCTGCAACGTAACAATAGGAGAGTAGTATTTGATTAGGACCCACAGCTTCCCATTGAATAGACACATAAAAGATTCTCGTTTTGTTCAAAATAAAAAATCCTAAACAATTTTGATTGTTCCCCTCCGAATGGGCCACAAACTCTTCTCAAATATTTGTGTCGTATTTTCGTGAAGATGAAAGAGTTGACATACTTTACAGGATGAGAATCCTTTCAAAGTTACCTTGTAAATTTGTGACTTCTTTTCAGGGTTTTTAATGCATTTTATCTCTCGCTCTATTATTTCTTCTATCTCTGGTTGGTATCACTCAATCGCAGTTAATTTTTCATTTTATTGGCATCAAGTAAACAAGATATCGTAGTCTTCATTTCCAGACAAATTACTGGGAAAATTAGATCAAGAAACCGGGATTTAATGCAAGACTAATTTTGACGAAATAACACCTATAGCCTATAAGACAGACGGAAATGATTGGAAATTGTCAAGAACTGAAAAGGAACTGCGGATTTGTTTCCCCAAAATAAAGAAAGAACGAAATGAAGGAAGGAAGAAAATTTATCCCCAGATATAGGGAATTGTTGAGAAACGTTTTTTTTTTTGTTAGTAGGCTCTCCTTATAGTCTTTAATCACAGCTGATGAAATAAATAAATTTGATTGAAGTTGTGTCATGGACAAAAGGATTGATACACCTCCCCCCCCCCCCGAAATACAAATGTAAAAAAAAGAGGGAAATCATTTAAAGAATGTTTTCAAACAGCGTTCCGTTCTTTTTTTTGCCAAACAAACAGGAAAATAGGCAGTAACAAAAGTAAGGAAAGTTCACCACAAAATCTTACTATTCTTCTTGATTTTTATCATCTATATCAAATTTTGTATAAATGCTTCCTGGGAGAAATTTCAATAGTTTAAACATTTTTGTGGCTTACACCCAGTAATTGAAAAACAAGTCAGAAAAAATCTTGAAACCAGCGGGATTTGAACCTGCCATCAACTGCTTGCCGGGCAGCGACTCTACCACCAGGCCATCACTGGTCCATGGCACAGTCACGATGAACTAGAAACAAATACCCAAAGCTCTCCTGATTCATTCTGACTTATTAATATTCATTAGTCCGCCATAGGACAATAAATTTTATAAATGTAATGCTTCCTGGGAGAAATTTCAATAGTTTAAACAATTTGTGGCTAATACACCCAGTAAATAAGATCGATTGATCGATCTGTAATTGAAAAACAAGTCAGAAAAAAACATGGACCAGTGATGGCCTGGTGGTAGAGTCGCTGCCCGGCAAGCAGTAGATGGCAGGTTCAAATCCCGCTGGTTCCAAGATTTGTTCTGACTTGTTTTTCAATTACAGATCGATCAATCGATCTTATTTACTGGGTGTAAGCAACAAATATGTTCAAACTATATCAAATTTTAGAACAGATTGATTCACAGGGCAGCAATATGAAAAGGAATTCGAGAAAAGGAAGGCCAAAATTTCAAGAGCTGCTATACCTCAAATTCTTAGAGGCAAATTCCTTTCAAACGATGACTTAAAAAAAAACTGTTTTACTTTCATAGATTTCAAAGTTTATATCATTAGATGGATGCAAAGTTCGACTACATGAGAAGAAAAATTGAAAGGCGAAATTCTCTCAAACAATTACTTTTCTTGAAACTGTCTTTCAAATTATAGAATATTAAGATTAAGAATATATAGATGGATGAAAATTTCAATAACTTGAGAATATTATTTTTGAATGGAAGCCCGCGTTTCAACATCCCACATATTATAGGATCGTGTGGGAATGTTCTTTTCACACAACAATAGATTGTTGATTTCACCGTATGATTAATACACAGCCATTCAAGCATTAATCTATAGTACCCGGCCATTCACCTCTAGAGACCTGTGCTATCCAATGCATCTATAGAAAGAAATAAAGACCCCCCAAAATGAAAACAATAACCTAGAAATATGCCTTCATTTGTTGTTTACTTCACTGATCCGATTTTGATCATGATATTTTGTTGTTTCTTGTTACTTTGATGATAGACTTAAGAAAAAGGATCAAAATAATATTTCACGGGGGGAGGTGGTGGGTGGTGGTGTCAGTGGTTGCATGAAAGCCCGGGATAGAAGCACAGTGCAAGTTTAAAGACCGTCATCACTACTGGGCCAGAAAGGATTAGACCATGACAGCGAGGTCACTGACAGGTGGCTATCTCATTAACTCAGCAATCAACTAACATAAGAAAAAGAGGATCATGGGGGACCAACAGGCACCGATTGGGGAAGTTTCCTATATAGAGGGAGCAAGTAGCTATACAAGTAGGACAGTACATCGAGAGAAATAAACATTTGTGCTTCATTTGCTTTTTTTTTTTTCATTCGTGTACAGTGGCCTAATCATTACTGTTTGCAACTGTGAATGCAAACATGGAAGGAACAATTCGTCGACTGCCCGCAAAATGGCTGTGAGAGCTATATTATAAATGTTAGTAACAGCCTTCTTGGGGGAGCCGAATTATTTTCTCACGCAATATCTTTCTTTGATCTTTCAAATATATTTTGAATTTAAGAATTCAACGTCAAATATAAATACAAATGTTGACACGTTGAATAGTTTTAAGCTTCTATATACTACGCTAAATTGTGTGGGAATGTTTCTTTCCACAACAATAGTTTATAGATTTCATCACATGATTTCATAAACATCTATTCAACAATCTCTCATTTCGATCATTCAACTATTGATAGAATTTTAATCTCTAAATCTAAAGAAATAATAATAACGCCCCAAACGACAAAGCAATATGTCTAAAATTGTTGCTTAATTCATATTGGTGAGTTAGTCTAATTATGATCAATAGCTGCATCAAATGTTGATGATTATCTTGGGAATCAGGAGAATCATGTTAACCAAAAAAAAAATCATTAATTAATCTGTATCGTACAAATATCCAACCCGACTTTAACAAAGAATAAACATAAATAACATAGGACGGAGGTTTTACTAAAAGTTTCACAGGCAGGCAGGGTAACACAGCTAGTAGGCTACATAACGATGTGCAGGGAAAGCAGAGTCAGTCATATATTTATTAATCAGGTAAGATATATCTCAAACATGCCAAATAAAATAATTGTTTTTATTAATTTTGATAACTTTACTATGCGTGATGCATTAGACCACCAATAGTTTTCCTTTGGAAATTAATATATCTTTCTCGAAACGTCCGTAAATTATATCAACAATTCTATGGGAACGCATTGAATTCATGTGCATTCATTCCTCTACGATTCAGACAACTCAGCCACCATTACTGTAAATTCACTCCTTTAACAGTTAAAGACAATTATCAAGCCAACACAATGAGTGGTAGGCCTATACAACCATGCTACACAGTTCAACAAAGTTTAACTTTCTGCTCATAACAACCTCAAAAATGACAGATATAACCAAGCACCTGCGTTTTACCTGATTCACTTGACTACAAATTGGGTTTGATCGCCGGTTTTGGACTCAGCTAGACCAGGGTCCCGCTTCACAAAACTTGTCATCAGTGACAAATGACAGTTTTTGTTATCAAGCTAGTGAAATCCTTGCTTCTGATTGGTTAACAGCAGATTTGTCACTGGTTTTTGTCGTTCGTCATTGAAAAAGGCTTCGTGAAACGGGTCCCATATGATTAATCTTGGAGATGATTTCTCTTTTCCTCTTTATCCAGTCTCACGTTCATTTAGAGAGAAAGGCTGCGATGAGACGTTATGTGTCACGTGACCCTGCTTTGGCCGATGCCGCTGTATATTACAGGTCAATGACCGAACCTGGAAATATGTGCCAAGAATTAAAGTGCACTGATAGCTTTGGTCATCTACGGTAGTCTAAAAGACGAAAAATCAAAGCAAAATCCGATGTCAATGGCATTTTAATTCGTTTATACAAGTTGTTGGTCATAATGATGGAATAATTATTTTTACACCAATATTTATGGAATGATTTTGACAAAGATGTATCCTTGATAGATCTAGACTCTTGATAATAGTATACATTCTCAGATTTGATTGAATAATTAATTTGCGAGTGTTTGTTTTGCGTGACTGCTATACACACCCCTACATAAGCTGTTCTTTTTACCCTAACGCATCGGCATCAGTACAGTTTGCCCGAAACTTTATCTCATGATTTTCGTTTCGAAAGCAGTGAAAGGCATCATTGTATTTGCACTGGTAAATCTGTCTCATTAGTCCAAAATGTCTTCAAGTAAAACCTAGGTTTAGTTGCATAATGTAATGATTCAAAGGGCTTTGCAGTGCAAAAGAAACTTTACCAAAATTACCGTAAAATTTCAAGCACATGAACTAAATAATTTATTGTCAACATTCATATCTCATGCGTTTTGTTTTATAATCAAATAATTTACTTTTTGCAATTAGCGTTAAAAAATAAAAAATATTTTGATACACTTGTTGCTATTTCTTGTTCATATTATTGTGTAGACCGACGGGGGGGGGGTGAATGTTACCAGGTATTGCGTGTGAACAGACACAGGTCTTTAGCATTATCAGAAGCCGCTCCCTTTTTCGTCACTTTAGTTGGTAACCTTATTTGTTCCGAAAATGTCGTTAGCCTCATTGACACGTCGCCCGCCAAACCGGACAAATTAGACATTTCAACAGAAACCAGACCTTGCCAAATGCGATTGATGTCAGATGAGATAACTAGCCACCAAGGATGAGATATTTCATGGACCTACATGGGTATATACAGTTAACATATTGATGTTGTCTGTTGCTCATCACTTCATTCATTTAACGCCCCACTGTACTACTACTTGCGCCCTCTAAATATTTATAACAAACAATGCCTAATCGGTGCCTGTTGCCCCCCCCCCCATGATCCCCTTTTTCTTATGTTAATTGAGAGCTGATTTGATGAGATAACCACCTGTCAGTGACCTTGCAGGGCGGTCTAATCCCCCTGGCCAAACTAGTACAGATGTGCTTTAATTAGTCAAAGCTGAAACAATATTTGCTTTCTTATGGTGTTTCGAAATACTTTTCTGTTCATATCATTCATTCCCTCTATATAATTATTGTATTTATTGGTACCACCACCCCACTACCACTCACCCCACACATATATTTGCTTGTAATATATATTAATTCTTCTGTATGTGTTTATTGTTTAATTTAACAAAAATAAGACTATTGTATATTAATAAATATTTTAGTTTTAAGCAGGGGTGATCACCGATAAACCTCCGTGGTTTTTTATCACCCCCTCTGTAGGTTCATCTTTTGTTTTCATGCTTTTATATTTGATTGTAATTTGTATTGTCATTTTATGAATCTGTGGAAATAAATTATATTAAAATTGAAACCACTAAATTATTCATACCCCTTGTAAATGTGATATTTTTGTGCTATTCGTAACTCAAGAATTAAAGATGGACTGGCTGAATTTGAGCCTTTGTTGAATACTTTTAGATATAAGCTTTAATAAGTCATATTCTCAAGAAACATAAAAGGGGATAAATCAATTTTCACATACTTAAAAATGGCAAAACTTGATAAGGGTATGAATAATTTAGTTGTAGCCTTGACAGAATTTTCTTTCGTATGAACCCTATAAATGTGTAGCTGGACATGGCGTGGCCACAGAGTGCATATGCCCCCGATCGATTTGTGTATAGAGAGAGAGAGAGAGAGAGAGTAAAATAAAGGGGGGAAGAGACTATCAAGGACTGTATGAATTCCTACGGGAGTGCAGTGACAGCCCTCGGGAGAGGTCTGGGGGTAGCCGGAAGTCATGACTGCACTCATTTCCTGGGACCGCTACTCTCAAAGGTGACGAAATCTTTTTTTGATAGGCATGCAGACAGCCGCTAGGCAGGGGCGGATCTAGCTTTTTGCTAAGGGGGGGTTTGACCAAAATAATGACGATGCGGAGCATCGTCCACGAGCCGCGAAGCGGCGAGCCGATTTTTTTGGGGGTGTTTATTTGAACCCCGTAAGTGATGTTTTCCTGGCATCTATTAACACAATGGAGACCATAAAAAGCAGTGCATGATAACGTCTTTTTAAATCAAGTAACAGTTTAATACATAGTTATATCTAGAGTTATCATGTGTTTGGTTAAGTTACCAGATGAGTTGAATATCTTCTCACAATATTTGCACTTGAAAGGGTTTCTCTCCAGCGTGCGTTCTTTTTTCTTTCTTTTTTTCTTTCTTTTTTTTTCTTTTTTTTCTCTTTTTTTTTTTTTTTTTTTTTTTGGGCCGCCCAAGGGGGGGGGGGGGTTGCAACCTCCCCAACCCCCCCTCTAGATCCGCTTCTGCTAGGTGATGAGAAAGAGGGTCATGACCTATAGAGAAAGTATAATTATACCTGGGCACCGTTTCATCAAACTTGTTATCAATAACAAACGCTGAATTTATGACAAGTTTGCTCTCAGCCAATCAGATACCACGATTTCAATAGCTAATAACAGTTATTGGAACTTATAAAACAGGGCTTTGGTCAATAATTGTATTCTTCATAATGAATATACTTTATCTATCCAACGCTTTACCCACTCCTCTCTCTCCAATTACACGACTAAAATATCTCTCTCCGTATACTCTCATTTCTAACCGTTTATTTATGTATTTATTAATTTGTATTGGGGGGGGGGGGTGGTGGTGGGGGGGGGTTGTCTTTCTTCCATGTTCACTCGTGCCGGTCAATCATCATATACATGTTTATCAACTGATGCCCTATTCAGTTTTTCTTATACCATACGCTGAAATTTCAAGGGTGGGAGAGAGGGCAGGGGGGAGGATAGGAGAGGAGAGGAGAAAGAGAGAGACAGGGAGAAGCACCTTAGAGTAGCGAGAGAGAGAGAGAGAGAGAGAGAGAGAGAGAGAGAGAGAGAGAGAGAGAGGGGAGAGAGAGTGGGGGGGGACGATGTATAGGTCCATAAGTCTATATAATATAACATATAGGGAGAGGTACCATAGCATAGAGAGAGAGAGAAGGGGGGCGATGTATGCATATATTCCTACATGATATCCAAGTTACCGTGTCAGTAACAGAATGTCTGTCACCTGTCATAGAGTACGAACGTGTGAATCATTTTAATCATAACACACACCACGGCTGTCCATATCGCTGGTGTCAAAATGATATATTTCAGCTGATCGTTGTAACACCAGACAATTGTTGCGGTAGCCCGGGCGATAATTAAAACTTTCACCGGGAAATGTGATGTCATAAGTTGGACATAAGTTACCAGACTTAGAGCGGAGAGAATAGAGTACAAGGAAATATACAGATAGAAGGATTGGAAGTGAGATGGGGGGGGGGGGAGAGAAAGAGGAGGGAGAAGAAGAGGAAGAGAGAGAGAGAGAGAGAGAGAGAGAGAGAGAGAGAGAGAGAGAGAGAGATTAAGAACATTGGAGGGAGTTACTGTAATTCCCGTGTTATGTTTGAACATGCATATCTTTTTTCTTTCTCTTTATCTCTCTCTCTCTCTTTTGAACAAACTAGCTATCTTGTTTTTGGATGTGTGAAATACAAGGACATAAAAAGAGCATTCAAATATATTATTATATTATTATTATACATTATTTCTGTTAAAGCTGTTCAATGTCTTATTCATCAACAAAAGTCTCATTTCCACCATCAGTCATACAACACACCTACTTTCTACAAAATACACTTCATGAACTACATGTACTAGTATACAACAATCCTGACAAGTAAACTCATACCGTATTCACAATAAAAGGATTATTAGATTTTAATACAAAAACACTGGAGGCTCCTTTCACCAAGACACATTAAAACAAAAACATTTTAGTTCATGACAAAAGTTGCTGATAAACATTCATGGATCAATTTGCTTCCAGGAAAGTACAATAACCTTTCTCAATTTGCAATAATCAACATACTGTTGAATAATGTACATGTAAAGTATTAGGTACTTCATAATTAAGATGAAATGGTTGAGGAAACAAACAGAGTGGGCAAAAGGAGAGAGAGAGAGAGATAGAGAGAGAGATAGAGAGAGAGAGAGAGAGAGAGAGAGAGAGATAGATCAAGTTTCAGAAAACAGTGGGACAGAATCTATTTACACTTTTAGAGAAATAAACAAAATAGGAGTGGAATGCAATATACACATTAAGTTACAGCAAAAATGAAATTACTACATTGTCTTTTATTTTGAGGGAAATATCCAATACCATTCCAGAAAAATAGTGTTATTTCTTGGACAACGAAAATGTGTAATGAAAGGCCACAATCCATCCCTGCAAACAGATAAATTGGCCTGTTGGAGTAGATTATTTCATAATACCTGCAATAGAATTATCATACAGTTAGAAACTGAAGTAATAATAACAATTATTTTATAAAAAAATTGAAAGCAAAATGACGAAAAAATAATGATATGGCTACAGTTGATCCCTACATAGCATCAAATAATAAAAAAAGAATGAAAGGAGAAAACATGTGAAATATTATGATTTACAACAAAATTTGAATTGAAGGCATAGGGCAGCATATGACATGAATATCAAAGGCTTTCTTAAGCATTCTTTTTTTTTTTTTTTTTGCAAGTTCTCCTGGTCGTTTATGTAAATGTCTTGAAAATAATGCAATAAGTTAGAGTTCAGCTTAACTTGTTGAATTGTCTGCAGCTCAGAGAGAAAACATGTAAGGACTGAGTTTGGCTAGAAAAGGGACATTTTCAATTTCCTTTCAGTTTTCAGTGTAAACATTATTCTTTTCAGTGGCGACTATAGAATAACTTTTTAGTAGCCAGCAACAAATTTGATGACAGGATTGTTTGCATTTTAGTAATGATCTCCTAAACCTTCAACATGACAAAAAGTATTACATACACTGTGGAGTCTTGATATAAATGCGTCACTTCTTCTTTAATACTGTCTCTCAATGTATTCTGTGATAATTAATGAGAATACGAAAATACAGAATCTAGCTTGTTAATGCAGTCAAACCTGTCTATAGCGAGCGCCCAAGGGAAACACAAAAAGTGGTCAGGTTTGACTGTATTTGGCCATTTCGTGCCCCATTCAGTATGAGCAAACCCTTTCCTTGATATTTGGTTTGATCCTAGCTGTAGTAAGGCTATCTATTGAATACAATCATCAAGGCTCAGTCAGATGTGACGTGGTAAAGCGCCCCCAAAAAAACGTCACAGTATTATCAACATGTAAATGAATAGCAAGTGCAAAACAACGCTGCAATGTTTTTTACTGTGTAAATTTGACGAACATTTATGTGTGCCGAAGATTCCGGTTTTACATTATTCAGTAAAATTTAGGACAAAAATACCTTGGGACTTTCTTCTTGAATATACAGTCATAATTGTATAGAAAAACCACCTGTCTATAAATACCACTTTTCTTGGTGGTCTTTATAGACAGGTTTCACTGTACTTGTGTAGAAAGACCACCTATCTATAAGGGCTATTATTTGTTTGTTTTTTACTTGAGCAGAATTTCCTCATTGAAACTTGTATTGAAAGAATTTGTACAAAATGACTATCTGCTATATAATGACTGCTTTAATTAAATGATTTCCATGAGCAGTCTTCACATATTTTGTTCAGAGCCAGAAGGGTGTTAACTCTGTGTTAAAGTATATACGTTGATGCCTTTCTGACTCCAAACAGACGATATACAGGTTACAGTGTCCACTGTATATTGCATGCAGGAAGGCTTACTGACATAGCGACAAAGTATCATATCAAGACTCCACACTTAAAATGGCCAAAATCTTAAAAACGTCCGGAGCGCTCCCTCTCCCTATGTCTATCGTCCTTCCCTCGGCTGCGACTACGGGATCGGGATCGGCGCTTGTTGTCGCGGCCGCCGCCGCCGCCGGGTCCGGGTGATGTGGACTTGCTACGGCTGCTGCGCTTCTTGCGTTTGCGTCGGCCGTAGAGCTCTCTTCGGAGCTCCCTGGAGATGGGTTTGAGGTGCATGAAGTTACAGAATCCTCCACGTGTACATTCACTGTAAGGGACAAATGAGATACACACAAGAAAATGATAGGTTACTGTTTGTCACAGACCACAAGAGGGGAGTAGAATTTAGTGAGGGTCAGAGCCATCTATACACAGAGTTTGGCCAACTTGGTTTCACTGGGTCACAACATGGCGTATATTCTTTTGTTTTGTGCTTGCCCAACAAAGCAGTAGTCGCCATATTGTGTCCAACTTGCACCAGGTTGGCCAAACTCTGTGTATAGATGGCTCTGGTGTGGGTAATGCTATATCAGCATTGGAACAGGAAAAAAATAATATCTATACCAGAGAATGCTCAAGGCGCCTATAAAGTACAACAAAATGTAATGTATGGAGTCTCAGGTATACTTTGAGTTGTGTGATCGACACAGAACCCAACTATATATAAAGGGATCAGGGCTAACCCGGCGACAACTCGGCCGCTGCAAAAATAGTCAATTTTTTGTCATTTAACCCTAATCCTAACCCTAACCCTTAACCTGCAAAAAATGATTGTTTTTGCAGCGGGCCGAGTTGTCCCCTGGTCCGAGTTAGACTGACTCATGTAAAAGCTATTGACCTTATACAGGGATTAATGTTAAATTTTGTTTCACCCCTTCTATGCCAGGGCAAGGATATCCTATTGATCTTCCCGAGAAAGATATTTCATAACCGATCCGAAGCAATTTAACAAATGAAATTCATTGTTGCCTGAAGAGGCTCATTAAAGAAATAAAGAGTCCTCCATTATTTGATCCAGGGTTAAGTTTTAGTGTGAGGTATTGTATTGGATCAAAGGTTGGAGTTAGGAATATGGTTATTGTAGGAGCTGGGAGTGTTTCACAAAGACTAAGATCCACTTTATGTTGGACTTAACTATGGCAGGCCGTTTATGCCACTGTTTGCTCTTACCATTTACTGGCATTGGTCTCTCAAGAGATGTACAAAATCATGATCACAAATCTACAGAATTTACATTTTTGGACAATTCATTATTGAAGGTAAACATATTATCTTAAGATCATAATGGTGAGAGCAACCAGTGGCATTTAAGTCGATCTTAGTCTAAACACCCCCAGGGGGGTGTTTCACAAAGATCCTAAGTTGAACTTATCTCTTATGGCCCGGTCCCACTGGCCGATGGACACAAAACGTATGCATAACGGACACAGCGGACGAGCAAAATTTCGGAGGTGGCTCCATCCGTTTTCATCCGGTCCAGAAATGGACAAAATTTGCGAAAATTTGCGAAAACAGAACGGAAAATAACGGACGTGGGTAGTATGTAGCGGGGATGTTAAACGGATGTTCATCGGAAGCCTAGCGGATGAAAGCGGATGGAAGTGGATGACAGCTTTGAATACTTTATATACGAGATGCATACGCTTACATCCTTTCTATTTCCGTGCTACTAACGATGTATAGACGTTCCATGTACCTTATCTTTCCTCCCTCTTTCCGTTTTCAGCTGCAGCGGATGTGAGTTGCGAGGATGCCCAGAGGATGCAGAGAGGATACTGCGGAAGTTTAACGGATGGTAACGGACATAGAACGTTTGTTGCTCGTATTTGTCGCGGATTTACATCGTACACAGCGGAAGTTCATCCGTTCTAAAAGTTTTGTGCAGCTCAAAACTGTTTGCGCAGATGAAATCACAGTGCACGGATGCTCGACGGATAGAGCGTATGAAACACGTATGCAATGAGTACACAACGGATGCAAAGCGTTTTCCAACGGATGGCAAGATTTTGTTACGTTTTACATCCTCTTTGCATCCGTAAGTGCAGTGGGACCGGGCCTTTAGTTGGACTTAACAATTATGGAAAGCCGTTTGCATCTTTGAAAATATTTTTAAAAGTTATTTTTTAGGCATAAAATGTTGATTCAATTCATTCATATTTTCTATAATCAAGGAGATTTCATGTTCTTGATGTGGAATTTATGAAAAGTCTAAAATACTTGAATTTTTGCTTTTTAATATATTTCATTTTAAGGCTACAAATGGCTATCCATATTTCTTAAGTCCAACTTGGAGTTAAGTTCTAATTACAATCTTTGTGAAACACCCCCCTTGTATGGTATAATATGTGGCACTGAAGGGGTCTCTATGACCTTACCCCATCTCATACTGACGACAGCAGGCTTCTCTGAAATCTGTGACCGGTGAGAGCTCAGCTCTGATTGGCTGACGGTTAAACCAGCGATTATTCAAATCCTCTACTGCTTTCTCTGCATCTTCTTCATAGCGGAACTGAAAGGGAAGGAGAGAAGATTAAAATTTATAAAAAAACAATGAAACATGCTGTAAACTTTCACCCCCATCAGCAAAAACAATGCTCTATTTAAGGTACTTTTGTTTAAAGCGATACCAAGTGATGGATTTTCTCCCCTGGCATAACGTTTATTGCACAGCGCTATATCATGGTCAACTTGCCAACAGTGCGTAAACCAATATCTAATTTCCACTTTCGCAGACGGAGGACACGTTGCGAGAACTAACAGCTCTGCTAGGGAAGCAGCATGTACTGGGATCATACTGCTACAGCTGACCAGAGATGGCGCTAGAGGAGATTGTGCAGTTGTGCTTCTAGCACATTACAGCTTTAATAGCCCATTCCCCATGTTTGGTAGCCCCCTCCCTCCTCTTCAGTGGTATCTCACACTTCTTCAATATTTTGTTACTCATAAAAACATGTCCTAAAGGAACCTGTACATACAAACCACCTGCCTAGAAAGACCACTTTGCTTGCCTCCCTTGGGTTGTCTTTATAGACAGGTTTCACTGTAGTCACCTCTCTTCTACCCTACTGTGGAATGAGGCGCGATAGCTCAGTCGGTAGAGCAGTGGTCTCGTTATCCGGTGACCCGGGTTCGATACCAAGGCGCTTTGGTAAGGCATTAATCCTTATTAACAGGTCTCTCAGAGAGGACCTTAACCGTCAGTCCTCTGGTTGCTTACTAACAAGCATTTATGCTTTCTTAGCAGTCAGGTAAAATAACCCCCACATGTGCCTTTGACTCACTCACCTTGACATAGACGTTGCCTACCAGATGATCCCCAAGGTTGTCACAGACGTTCATCTCCTCGATCTCACCGTACTTCTGTTCCATCTCGGCGAAGACCTCCTCAAAGAAATCATCAAAGTGCTGCTGCACCTCCACGTCACTCAGGTTAGATTGGTCCGCTATCATACACATGAAATTGAATAAATAAATTAATTAATCAAATAAATAAATGAATGAATGAATGACAAACTAAATAAACTATCAAACCAACAAATAAATAAATTAAATGGCACTTTGGGCACTCAACAAAGACTTCCTCAAAAAAATACATCAAAATGCTGCTGCATAATATCACTTGGGTAGGATCGGTCAGCTCCCATATGACAAACATTCAAACATGATAAAATTGTCATTCAAGGGTATATTTTGAAACCAAAGTATGAGTGATTAATGCTACATGTAGTTCATCTTGTAAATCTTTAGCTTCAACTCCATTTGTTATCTCATGAATGGAAAGCAGATGCCTTTATCTTCACAAATTGTCCTAAAATCTAATCATGCCGTATTACAAAATTAGAAAGTTTTACAGTTTATATTTCGGAAGCATTTTTGCTTGTAAGATATGGACCTACAACCCTTCCCTGCTGATGCTACAATGTTCTAAATCAATAAAACAAAGAAATAAAGACCAAAAAAAAGGGGGGGGGGGAGAAGATACTGAAAATTTTAAATAATGTATCACTTTTTATGTATTTTTTTCTTGCACCTTGCTGGAAACATGATCTGATATCTAGAGTTACTCCATACTAAAACTTCTCAAAAGAAAGGTAAATTATAGAGAAGTATCCTTACATTTTTCTAGCAATACCAAGTAAATACTTGCCTATTCCAACAGCAGCACCACCTTCAGCTGACTGTGCTGTGTTAGCCGGATTGTGGTAGATGTTCTGGATCACGATGGTTTGACTGAAAGTCGGTTTGTTGTGGAGGCGGGAACACCGGTCTCCATGACGACATGCTCCAATCTTGAAGTAGAAGGAGCAGTTGACTCTATATTGAGGAAGAGAATGGATTAGAAGGTGCAGTGGGAAAGAGTTCCTATAAAACAGGTCTCCACACTAACAACTTTTTTAAATATCGCATGGAATCTCGATTAAAATTCAGTTTCTGTTTGCACGTACCCTCATAAAATATTCAAAAAGAGTGGGGGGGGGGGGGGGTTCCATAGTACAAATGATTACCCTATTAGTGTCAAACCCTGCTAATATTAAATGATCAAAGCAAGAATGTTTGATGACTGCCTCATGAAAACTAACATGCATTTGAATAGCATGCTCTACATGTATTACATTTCATTTGATACATTAGTTTATCATTTAAACATGGATTTCAAAATTCTTATTCTTGCATATATTGCATAGGGGACAAAAGCTGCAGATAAGCTGCTAAGTGTTTGAAGAGATCAGGGTCCCATATACACATCATACTGAATTGTCCAAATTCAGATACATCAGAATTTTATCACTGCCATCTACGGAACTACATGTACATGAGTAGATTTCACTTTGCGAAGCATGTTTAAAGCACCAGGGAGTCATAATGCATCGCAGTTTAGTACATTTCAGATTTACAAAATATGACTTGGAAAAAAATACTGAAAAATCTCCCTACAATCGGTTGCCAAGATTGAAAGATTTTTTCAAAAAGTACTTATTGCCAACTACCTTTTATACCTTCTATAACTTCTAACTTCTATCAAATTTTTGAATTTTATTTTTGGAAGCTATTTCCAACTTATTTAGTGATGTATTGAACAGTCTTCTTTAAAATATAGGGTAGTCCCTTCAGAGCAGCAAGGCCTGCTTTTTAAGGGAGCCCAGTAGGCAAGTGACAAAGTACATGGTAAAAAATTACAAACTTGAGTCTTTCCTTAGCATATCCAGGTATCATTACATATTGGTTTGTTACCTTGCGTTGTAAAATGAACGATTCCCATTGCAAGATAGAGCAGAGATGGGGGATTCATTGGTCTAAAGCACAAGAGAGCAGAACAGAACAAGACAAGACTGTTATGGTTTCTGTTTGTTGGAAAAAATGAGGGTGGTCAATGTCTTGGCTAGAATTGCTAGAGGGAAGAAATGATATCATTCCAAATTTCCAATCTACATGAATATTATTTCAATAGGGATAGAAAAATTCTTTTAGTTGCCTTTGCTATTTTAGAAGATTTAACTGATATTACTGATTTTTTTTAAATCTGCAACAACTTGATAACAATTACAATTTAAAACTGAAAGAAAGGAATGACTTTAAAATTGTTAATTGACATGAAGTTAAAGGACGCTTGCCTTTCTATAAACGGGGCTAAAAAAAAAGAAATTCAACAAAAATTGACTCGACTTGCTCTGTGCCCTGTGCTATAATTTGCTACGAGAGAATAAAGGAAATGGTACAACTCCATCTGTAAACCTAAAATGTACCTATAATAGAAAAAAATACCTCATCTGATAAAAAAAATAAACTCAAGCTAAATAGATTATGCAAATCACTTGTGCTGTCCCCTGCGCTATAGAATGGAAAAGTGGAAAAGAGTAAATGACCATGGTAAACTCCAGTCTCGCAGCCTATTTTTACCTACATGTACATGCACATGTATAACCCTGCTAAAAGGAATTAATACTGCTTCTTCTTTGGGCTATGGAAAGCTAAATTAGGAAAAATAGGGAGTATGGGGAGAGCCACAACGCAGTTGACTGCCAATGCAGAACCTTATGCTAAAAGTGAAAAATCCTGCAAAGAGAATATTTTTACCCTAGAAAATAAAAATGCTGAACAATTGCTGCCAGTTACCGGTAACACCGCTATTAAAACAAAATTAAAAAATACTTTCTGTATGATCTAAAACAGTAGTATAAAAAATAAAACGTGATTGATAAAACCCAGAGCTGGAAATAAAGGGAAGTAAAAATTTTGACTCCATTTATTCATTTACAATAATAAGAACAGTAGGAAGAACCTTTATGAAATGAACAAAAAGGAAAGAAAAAAAGAAGAGAATATTTGGGACAATTATTCAACATGCATTTATAATGTTTTACAAAGAGGACAGGGGATAGAACCACAAAAAATATGATAAAGAAAATTTGCTGCAAGACCTAGGAAGAAATGGACTGTATACTAGTACATGTATGTATCCCTGTGAATATGCAACTGTACATGGTCATGATGTACATATAGCTGTGTGAAAGAAGTCTAGATGAAAAGAAAACACCTGTTCTTGTTATATCAAAATATATGTAAAAAATGACTTGTTAAATTATCCCATTTTCCTCGACTATCTCCCACAGAAAGATACATTATTCTGCTTCCACAAACTCACCTGTTTAGGAACTAACGGTAGTATTCACAGATAGAAAATTATGTTTATACTGTAATTTTTAGGTCTAGTGGACTTCTTTGTTTTTATACATCTCTCTCTGTTGTTGTCCCTCCGCTTTTCGGAGATCAGCGAGTTTATCGCATTCGAAGTAGTAGGCTGCTGTAAATATATTATAAAATCCTTAGTTGGAGGGTATGGAGTGCAGGCGATGGGCATGAATTTTGTAAAGATAGTGAAGTGTCATCTTTAAAATAGAATCATTGACAGTGGAGGGAAGGTATGGATCATCTGTTCTAAAGGAGTGTCATTTATCTTTTTATTAACAATGTCATCAAATCAATCTGCTCCCTCATATCATTCATTAATATTACATTTACAGCTACCCAATGAGAATTTTCCAGTGCTACAGTAGTTTGCACTTCCACTTTTGTTTTTTCTTTCCTTAGAAACATGTACATGTAACTATTTGTAAGGCCTGTAAACGATCTTCGGATCGGGGGGTGATCTTGAGCCGATCAGGTGAGATCGGATAATAATTTCCGATCGCCGATCAATTAATAAATGCATGCCTACATTATAATCCAAGATGGGGTCCCCGCATGTTTTGCCTCTTCTCTTAGACCAATATTATTTATTTCAAAGTCATGAAAAGGCACTAAATATCAACAAACATAGTCTACATGTACAACAACTCCAAATGCGAGGATGTCGCTCCGATCTTCCGATCCGATCAAAGCCCTAGCATAAAGTTTCATCCTCATTACTGCTACTATGTCAGGTTTTATCATTATATTTAGTAGACCAAGCGAACAGAGATTCTTTTCTCTTTGGCAGGCTGTCTGCATCTTCAGTGACTTTTGTTGAGATGTTTGGAAGCATATTTTGAGAATATTGAACAGTATCTCATTATATGCGGCAAAGTGATTGCCTGGGCTTAACTTGGAACAGATTCCTGTGCAAAAATACCTATTTTGGCTGTTCATCAATCATTGTCTACTTTAGCTAGTCTACTTTTTATTTAATTCTTTTAAACGTTATCATGAAGAATAAAACAAAGAAGAAAACGCAGACAGACGCGTCCGCATAAATAAGGTATCGTCAGCATTTTCGCTGACGATTCTGATTTCCGATCCAAGCGTTGGCAATGCAAAAAACTGGATCCGCGATCTATTTTCTCGATGCAATTTACATTGACTTTGTAGTTTGTACAGAGACTTTCACGTTATGAGCGATAAATCCTCAGGAAGACGGACAACCTATAATTTAGTAGACGGTGAACTGGGGACTTTTGGGGTTATTTTTTACGCGAAATTCATTTTTCGCATCGCCAGCGCGCGGAGTGGGAACCCGGAACCTGTGTCGAAGAAAAAAAAAACATCCGCGAAAATTATCCTAATTTTTAATTTTAAGACGGTCCTCATTCTCAGACCATTACCAGGGTCTCTACTCTATTGCTGGTCAGCCTACTAACACCCGTCCGAGTTAGCCCGATCCCCTTCATACGGATCCGGGCTAACTCGGACCAGGGCCAGGGGACAACTCGGCCCAGCTGCAAAAAACTGTCATTTTTTGTCATTTTACCCTAACTCTAACCCTAACTCTATCCCTAACCCTAACCCTAAACATAAACATGCAAAAAATGACCGTTTTTGCATCTGGGCCGAGTTGTCCCGTGGTCCGACTTAGCCCGACTCCCTTCATTATACACTCACACTCAGTTACACACTCGCACGTACGGTACAGCATGCATGCGCACATCACAATCATCAACATCACACGCATTAGCATCGACTCTCTATGCTTTGCTGGAGTGACTAAACCCGGCTCCAAAACGAACTTGTCTCTAGGTCTATCATAACGGCTTATTGTTCACATAAAGGTAGCATCCACTCACGAACGATATCCTATATAAATAACCAAACTCACACCCTAAATCTCGCCAATTCAAATGCACAATTTACAAACGAGAACAAGTCTAAGTTGATACTTACTTGTCTTTTTCAGTGCCAAAAATGGAAGCTAGATATTCAGCCATTTTGACGTGCAGAGATGCTGACCTCGTTCTATCAATGTAATAATATAAAAAGTACAAGATTGATTTTCATTGTTACAGTTAATTATAATCTCATAATATGATTTTAAATAAATACTTTCTTGTGTATTAAATATTTTTAGAAGGTAAAACTAATAAATATATAATGAAATTAGAAGATATAAAGTCATAAACTGAAGCTTAATTCATTAACGGTGACTAGAGATTATGGAATGCAAAACGCTGTTTAAATGGGTAAAATAATAATGTTTAAAATAGTATACAAATATACACTGTTTTGAGAGGAATCTGGTTAAAACTATGCGCAAGAGGTAACTCCAATAGTAATATTTGCTAAGAGGTGCAACGAGGCCCTTACTTTTAACCAGTACCTCGAAAAGCAGGCATGGTATATTTGTTTTATATATGCATCAAAAATGTATTAAAAAAAAAAAAAAACTATGTCCCTTTTGCAGCCAACCTCAAATTCAAATTTGTCAATAATGTCCTATCTGTGAAATTTAAACGTTAGTAGTGTCCTAATATTCAAATTATGCAAGGAAACACTTGCTAGACTTCACCGTCAGACATTATTGTCAGTATTGAATTCCGGGGTGACTGGTTTTTTTCTTCTTTGGTAATAGCATACATAAAATGAGCTGGAAAGGATTTGTCTACATCAATAACCTACTTCTTGTAATGGCCAAAATTGCGCAGCATAAAACGTACGACCGTGCGGTACAATGGTCTGAAAATGAAGACTATTACTTATTGGCTCTATAGCTCCTAAGTCGTTATTTTCCCACTTAAAGACTTTTTCAAGCCCCCCTTTTTTAAGGGGAGTTCTAAATTAGTATTATCTTTCAAATGCCATTGGAATTTAACCTTTTCATTTTTTTGCCTGCAAATGGGACATAGAACCTTTAAATCCCATCTCTACTCCCAAATAATAAGTTTTCAGAGCAACCTTAAAATAGTCGAAATATTTCTGGTAACGTCAAGAGCTCTCAACCAATCAAAAACCAATACATTTTTTAATGCAGGATATGAATAAAACTATATAGTGAGACAAAATTGTATTTGTATCATAGATCTCGCATCACATTTTCACGAAAAACGGTAATTCATATACAGTATCAAAATACGGTAAAAAAAAAAAAATCCCCCTTTTTTACGGTCAGATCCAGGGGGCCTCTTTTAGCCCTTGTTGGGGTCCAGGGGGCAGAGCCTCCGGAAGCTGGCAGGTCAATTTGCGGGGGTTCAGGGGGCAGAGCCCCCGGAAGCTCAGGGATTTTAGGTAGTTTACTTTTAGGTATTTAATTACGGTCAGAGAAAGATCCAGGGGGCCTCTTTTAGGCCCTTGTTGGGGTCCAGGCAGGGGCGTCGCCATAGGGGGGGTGTGGGGGTGCGACATCCCTCCACCTGTCAGGATATTGTCGGTAAAATTGCGTTGCCGTCGGGAAAAAAGAGAAAAGGGGGAGGGAAAAAAAAAGAGGGAAAGGGAAAGAAAAGAAAAAAGAAAAGGAAAAGAAAAGAAAGAAAGGAAAAGAAAGGAAAAGAAAGGAAAGAAAAGAGAAGAAAGAAAGAAAAGAAAAGAGGGAGGAGAGGAAAGAAAGAAAAAGAAAGAAAAGGGAGAAAAAAAGAGAAAAAAAGAGTAAAATGGAAACAAAAGAAACGGGGGTGAATGAGAGGAGAGATAGGAGAGGTAAGAGCCTGAGAGAGGAGGAGTGGGAGTAAAAGAGAGAAGGGGGTTGTTGGGTGGAGTCGTCTCGTCGAGGGAGCAAGAAAGACAAGGGTAGATATGTTGCTATGTCGGGTCAGCTGTGTCGGTGTTCTTGCTTGATCCTCGTGTACTATATCAATGCAGAAGTTTGAAGTCGGTGAGATGTATATTGTCGGTCGGCCGACAAGTTTTTTTTCACTACGAACTGTGACTTTTTATCCACTGTGACGACTTCAAGAGTGACTAAAACTACAATACTTGTATTTTCTGGAAGTTTCACTTTCCTATAATTTCAGCTAAAGAAATCAGAGGTTTAAAATTTTCGGGGAAAC